>JAQGBJ010003005.1:0-14131 GCA_034698345.1 Sphaeridia pumilis
AAAAGTGTTTACTGAGGGCCTGAAAATAATTGCCTCTTGAACCCGGGAGTTTTGACGGTAATGGGAAACGGGTAAAGTAGGAGTTGGAGGAAAAAGCACGAAATCACGAAAAATGGGGGATTCGAGCTACATCATAACATAAAATATTGTTTTTTTTACTTTCTCTAAAATCCTTCTAGATTTCTCTCAAATTCTGCAATTTTTGAATCCAAGTTTCAGAAGAGCTACATTGTCAGTTAATTTCCTGTATTAGATATATTTATGTGAAACCAGCCGGAAACGAAAGTATTAGCTGATAATTTGTGAAAGCAAGCCCTTGGCAAGTGCCAAGTAAGTGGCCCATTGAGTTGAGCGTGAACGATATCGGCTCCAGCTGCGCTGATTCGGGTATTTCTGTGTCGTAAGAAAAACATTGGATTTTTTGGGAAAGGTTGCACATGTTCAACTGTTGTAATGGTGACTAATAGAGACGGGAGAGAGAAAGGAGGGATGGAACGAAAAATCCGAATCGGGAATCACAAAGAGACAATGGAAGATATACAATAACACATAAAGCGAGGTCGGATGAGGTCTTGCTGATTGTTTGATGATTGTTCCATAAGGACATACGGAATCGCACCCCTCGATATTATATATATGCACATACAAGGGGGACTTGAGGGGTCCGATTCGGCCTGCCCGGTTGGGGCTATTAAAGCGTGCACTTGCAAGTGTTAACTATATAAAAGGGGGACAAAGAGAAGAAAGGCTTGTGGGTCGATTTCGGGGATTTGTTCCTCTACCCGGCTGGGGAAGGGTGAATTGCACGCAGCTTCGGTTCGGGAATAGACACTAGGAAATAGCATGCGGTTGATTGTATTGAGGTGCTTCTATTGTCTCAATTTGCCTGTAAATAGGGCAAACAAATATACACTGAAGTTCATTAAGAGCTGGTATTATATATGAAGCCCCTGGGGTGAGTTTAAATTTAATTGTCAAGGGTGAAAAATTATTAGGATTTTTTTGAAGTTTGAGATGATGATTTATAAAGGTGAGGCTTGCAAAGATATATGTATTTTGCGGTTTGCAGAAATCCACGTGTTCATCTCCGCTTATTTTGAAACACCCGGGCATCCCAAATTAATCGAGTCACGGATCATTTCATTTCAATGGATCTGAGGCCAACCAAAGGGTGATTGTTTGTGGCCTTTATAAGCTGTGGAGCGGGGCTAATTGAACTTGTTCTTTTTCGTAGGCTTGAAATATATACAGTAGAATCTAAATTTTGACAACTATTCGAAACAAAATTTTAGTTTCAGAAAGAAAAGCGGACAGAAACGTCCATTTGGTAGCATTTAGAAAACGCACCTGTTTCGCTTCGAGACACTAATTACAGGTAGCTTTGACTGTAATCTGATGCAAGTTTGAAATGACAGTTGCTGAGGTTTGATTTTGACGATTTGAGGTAATTGATAGCCTTTTATAAACCGTTTGAACCATACCATGCCATGGACACGTGGCGCTTGTTCGCTGCCGAATGTTTGCTGTTGTCACGTCATTGGCTGTCACGCGACTTGACGGTGGGACAGGGTGGAGGTCACGTGATGGTCAAATGTCACGTCAACAGTTTGACTTATAGTCTCTGGAATTAGTGGTTGCTGGCTAAACAGCTTGGGTTTTAAGAACCGGAAATGTAACCCGGAAATATTGTATTCTAACCCCAGAGAGCTCGTTTGATTTTTAAAAATCGGTGATCGATTACGGACGGAACGAGGGTCCGAAATTTAATAATCTCATAAGCTTACACGAATTGAGCTATACGTTTTTGTTTACATTTTTTTACCTGTGGGGAGAGGAGAGGTTCATTTCAATTTTAATCCACTACGAAATGCATTAGGAGCATAGGTTGTGATGGTACAATGGAAGAACACATGTGACGATAGGAATCAAGGACAAGAAGGGATGATTTGTGCAATGCTTTTTTGGATTTGGATAGGGCACACCTGACCGGATGTTGATAAACTGGGGATTCCTCATTGTCACGGGGAAATGAATCGTAAACACAAATTACATGGAGAGGTGAGCAAGGAAATGAATAAATAAAAACCGGAAAGATGGCAAAAATGATTAGGGCTATGAAGTAGCATCTGGTGTCCAGGTTTTCACCTTTGACCTTGCCTTGAAATTGATGCACCAACACTGGCAGCAATTAAACGAAATTAAATACAGTCAATAATGATGAATGTTCTTATCCAAGTTGTAAATGGTTAGAGCCGGTTGCTATAGACCTAACGCTATCATAGAATCTTCTAGAAACTAGAAGGCGACGGAAGAAGGATTGAAGCTGTGTAGAAGTCGTGTGAGAACTGCATCAGGTGCTGTTTCTTTTCTATAGCCTTTGAGAGTATGGAGTGAAAGTTTTGAAAAAGCGTATGTACGAGTAGGGGCTGAATGGAGAATTGTAGAGGGAAATATAGAAGATAGCGAAGCTTTGCTATCGATTCGTGTGGGAAAATGTTCAGGTTGTGTGGAAATAGACTGTAAATGAGATTCTGACTGCAGGATAGCAAACCGGAGGAAAAAGTTGCCGCTTCGAACTGAAAAAACACAACTTTGTCTTATGTACAATTTAATTTACACTCGTTGGAAAATTTCAAAATCCAAAATCGCAGAACATATTATGTACACGGAATCTGGAATATTTTCATTTTTAAAAAAACGAAGGTACGATTATGACTGGACAATGTAATCTAAAAGACTAGAATGAAAAACAAGACTTTGAATAGACTAGAATTATTCCGAGTAAACCGGAAGTACTCTTCCACCTCTGGGATCTTCGGGCGTCCACACTTTTGCGACCATGATGGAGCCGTAGGGATCAGGTTTTTCCGTGGACCAAGACAGGGAATGGCCTCCGATTGGTCCGAATTCGCCTCCTGAAATTCAAACAAAAATGGGGCTTTTTAGAACCAACATTTTTTGGAAGACCTTCAAAGAATTTGAAATTTTTAAAAATGTGGTACCTCTTTGGCTTTGAACGACGACCTTCTTGGGCGGTTCTGGAACAGGCCCTCTGTTTTCCGCTCCGCGATCAGTCTTGACGACCTCGGCGAGGAAGTTTATGTAGCCAATGGCCAGCTTGAGCGTGTCGACCTTGGAGAGGCGTTTTTCGTAGGGCAGCGTTGGTATATGAGCTCGAAGTCCTTCGAAGGCGTCGTTGATGCTCTGCATCCGCTTCCGCTCCCGCATGTTCGCGGCTTGGCGCTGATGGACTTGTTGTTGAGGACAGCGTTTTCTACGTCGGCGACTTCGACTAGGCCCGCCGCCGCCACTGCTGTTCTCCTGGTCGCTGAGGCCTGAGAAAGGCGAGTCATCTTCCTCTTCGCCGAGGAGACTTGAGTCTTCTTCGAGGTTGTCGTTGGAGCTTTCGTTGTGGTGGGAGTAGAAGGAGGTTTCAGAGACAAGGTCAAAGTGGGAGGAGGAGTCGAAATGGCTGAAGTGACCTCCTCGGTTCATTTGGTCGAGGTCAATATGGTGGCCGTTGTGCTGTGTGATGATGGACGAGGGGTGGAGGGGGTGGTGGTCCATGTTGTGGAGGTTGCCGTTGTTGGTGTACATTTTTGGAGGTTTGAATTTGGACACGTGGCGGAACTGCGGTTGGTTCAAGTGGGCTGCACGATGGGCACGTGTGGCGCGTGCCGCCGAAGTTGTCGCACAAGGTCAGAGGTACAAGTAGTGGAATTTGTTTCACTAGATTTTGACTAGAATTTGCCTTTTTTTAAATTTTGACTAGAAAATTTCCAAGCTGTGGTCTCTTGGATGGGCGAATTGTGAATGATCCGGCTTGAAAGCTGCAGAACGTTAAAAGGGCTGCTGGATGAAGCGAGTCGAGAGAGAAGCGCCTTTCCACGTATATTTACACGGCGTTTCACAAAGGTAAATGTGTACAATGTATAATGTTGTATGCTGGAGGAGGGGGACGGAACTCTTGGGATTCGGGCGGTTTTGGGGGCGTGGCTTGTGACTCTTTTCGGGTATCTCTGTTTGTATCTCTGGTGTCTTGTTATATCTTCTTGGTGTTTCTGTGAAGTTTAAAAGATCTTGATTTTAGAAAAGTGCAAAGAATTTTGTGGGCTATAGATGAGCGAATTTATACTTATATTGCCATTTTTGGCAACTTTTGGCGATAAGAACGTGAGAGAATGAATGGAAAACTGGATCCATTTGATCCCTGGAATTGGCAATACAATATATATTTGCGATTTGGAATTGAACTCTATCATACAAACGTTGGGAAGATTTCAAATGCAGATTGATGATGAGAATGGGTTTAATCCAGTCGGATTAGTTTTAGTTTGTTCAAAGCTTAAAGGTATCCTACTTTTGGATTCTTTGTTTGGATTGCATATACGTAAAAGTGTTGCTGGATTGTGTGGCCCGATGTTCATTTTGCAATTGAAATTCTATTTTGGCTTGGCCGGGCTAATCCAATAAACAAAGATGATGGAAAGTCCCGGGTTTTATTCCATGTTCAAACACGGCAATAAATGTAGCAGGGATAATAAAAAGCGGGTTTTAAATTAGAGTTTGATGGGATGAGATGACAGGATTGTCTGTGGATTTTCAAGTTTCAGACAGTCAGTCAGTTGGACCCTGTTTGTTTTAAATGTACATGCAGCTGTGTTTATTCAGAGGGGTGACGATTTAAAATAAGAAATTTTGAATTTATGGCTAGTGATGTCCAAGCAAGCGCAGCGTCTGCAGCGCGCGTGTGAAGTGCGCTGCTGATTCTAGCGTCCTTGAAGAAACGTATGCGGAACAGACAGGCAGACAGCATGGCGCTGGTTGAGCAAGTACAAGAACATAGTGCACAATGGCCTATAGAATTTACTTTTACGCACCTGACGGTTTCCCATGATGACAATGACAATAGCTTGGTGAGTTGGTGAGAGATGAAAGTTCCAGAGTTGGCGATTGGGGTTTCTTGAGGCAAAAATTAATGGGTATGTGAGGGCCAAGGGATTTAGATTGTAAGTGAAAGATTGTGTATGAATTTGATTGGGAAATTGGCAATCAAGAAGGATTAGTCACTTGATTAGAGTTCAAGTTTTTGTAAAAGTTGAAGGCTGAAGACGAATAGGAACCAGTGGTCTAGAAACGCTTGAAAAATGAACATTATTGAATCATTTCTCAAATAACTCATTTTTATTGTTTCGTGGATATTTCACATTATCTGTACATTCGCATTAATCTAACTAAAAATTAATACCGTTCCCTAGGGCAATTTATATTTTTGGCTGTATGAAAAACTTGAGTTTCATCACTGCTTGCAGTTTCAGCAGGACCTGAAGACGTTTTGACAACATTCATCTCCACTGTCTCCGGTCCACAAGAAACAGCCTCGGCAGCCACTTCGGCACTAACAACAGAGCTGTAGGCAGGTGGCGCCACCTCCTCGTAAGATGGCGGAAGCTCCAGAGCGCTCGGATGAACATGTGGATTTTGGTAGTTTGTGGCAAGCGTCGCTCTCAAATACATTTCTCTACCAGTTTCAGAAACTGGAATCACAAACGGTCGACGCGGGAAAGGAAGGCCGAGGTCGGAAGCAGGGTAGTTTGGCCGGATTGTGTAAACGCAAGAGTCTACAATAGCGACCACCTATAATTTAATAAAAAAGGAGTTTAAAAATTTGCTTTTTTGGAGGGTATTTAACGTTGTAGCGCTGACAGATGATTTGTTACCCCTGCAACAATCCGGTTAGCAAACATGGGACACATTCGGTCGCCGCACTTTTGAGATCCCGTCCAAATGGACAACATACCGATGCAAGCGAGAATGATTCCTTCAGCGCCGCGCATAATCCGGCACTAGAATTACAAAAGAGAAAGTTAGAATTCCAGCGGCATGTTAAAAACGCCATCTAGCGGAAAGCGGGTGAAAGTGAAACGCATAGATTAGATAAGGCTGTCAAAGTCATTTTAATTCTAACAAATTAGAAATCTTTTGAAAAATTTCACCTTTGTGCTATTACTCTTGGGGTTGCGCATGTAGAATCGAAGCCATAGAAACGAAGTTAACAGGTAGAACAAAACGCCACTTCGGTAAACGTGGTCGATAATTTTCGTTGTTTCGCTGATTTCAGATTTTTCGGAATTATTAGGCGAAGCGGTGATGTAAAAGCCCATGCTGCACATGATGACTTCAAGGAGCTGTGGGTACCAGAATTTTAAAAGTTAATAATATTAATGAAGCTATATACTTTAGTTTGGAGAAAGTTGCAGCTTACCATATTAGCGGGTATCACGTAGTTTATTCCAGCTGCTCGATTGTAGTAATACATTTTGTAGGTGCGTTTTTCAGGCTATTTCTAGAGACTAAAAACTTTTTGCACTTAAAGTATCGCAGAACTTCCGTCGGTTTTTATTGTGCGTTTAATGGAGGAAAAAACCTTGGGCTTTTGTTACGAAGCTGTCATGTTGAATTCAAAACTTGTCAACGTTAAATTATAGGAAACTGAAGAGGAGGAAAATTAAATTTATTGTAGTCTGGAGAAACTGTTTGAGCGAGGCTGCGCAGATTTGCGAATATTAATTTCGCATATGTTTTCGAAGTAGCGATAAGCGGGACTCTTTGCGGGCATTTATCAGCAATGCAATAACTGTAGTGGAGCCCAGACGTAATCTAGAAGATATGCGAGTTGCCATATATGACTTTTGGTTTATGAAATCATTCATATGTTATGACATTCAAGCTCAAGGTTGGATTTTGGACAATATGCTGGCTGAGATATGGAGAAAATCGATAAGATTTGAAAATACAAACAGTGGCCTAAAGATAGTACGAGTTTACGTGCTAATGATTTCAATGCCTGCATTAATAATTTCTATGGTCTTGAAGCGCTATGAGGCGGGAAGTTTGAATTTTCAGTAATTGGGAACGTTTATTAATAGCTCTAAAAGATATTACGGCTAGGATTTCTAGTACTCAAAATTGGGATCATAGCCACGTTGATGCTGTTGGCTGCTATAACGCATGACATGTGGGTTGAACGCTGCTGATTGAGGCTCAAATCCGTAGCCGCCATCTTGGTGGTCATCCTGCTGGTAGCCAAAATTGACTTCGCCAAACTGGCTTCCGCTGTTGGAAGAGGGCGTCAGAGGTCCTGCGGCTTCTATGGGATTTTCTCTATAAAAAAGCTTTGAGGGCGGGATATTGTGTACTGATCGAATGCTTGAAGCAGTTCCAAAAAAGAAATTGTCGTTGTTGTTGTTGTAGTCTTGTCGAGGTATGACTGGAGTTGATGATATTTGGACTCGTTTACGCTGTTGGTGGCTAGGAGATAGAGGCGCCTCGCCTGGTGGAGGGGGTGGGGGTGGAGGAGGTGGCGAGGAGACGGGGGGCGGAGCTCCGCTCCGCCCTTGACCCGGAAGTTGGGGGAGGACGTGGACCTTGTTGCTGAAGGTGACCTTGTTACTGGCGTAGTGACTTGATGAGCGGTTGAGGTTTGCTGAGCTCGCTCTCTTGGGGTCTGATCGGCTGAAGTTGGAGGCGTTGCTACTACTGGCTCTTGTAGAGTCTTGACGGTTGAAGTTGTTGGACTCGTTGTTGCGGAGGTACTTGCGGTGGCTGGTATGGACGTCGTTGTCGTAGCGACCCATGTGACCTCCAGGTGGAGCGCCATCTATGTGGCGGGCTGGAAACATTGGACTGCCTATGGGTTTTGGCGGGGGGATTGGCGGTATTACAGGGGGCGGGGACTGGTGGTGCTGTGCTTCGGGGCGGAAGGAGTTGTGTCTTCGAAGTTTTTCCCGGAAGCTGAGGACGCGGGCGCGGGGGAGTTGCCAGAAACCGCCGGGGGTTTGGGAGGGGGTTGGGGGGTTGATTTGGTGTTTGGGGGGTTTGAGGTGAGGGGGGATTATGTAGAAGATGGCGTTGATGATGAGAAGCCCCTGAAAATAAAAGTGTTTTAATACTTTTAGGTGACTTGAATCATATGACGGCGGGAATTTCAAATATCGGCTACTTACACCAGCGACACCTTTCATTACAAAACTTTGACAGGGTCCGAAATCGTTGAAATTGTAATATTTGCAGGATTCGGCCTTTTCGTTTTGAGTAGCAAAGTATATGAGCAACGATCCCATTGCGAGGAGGTTCATTGATTGAAGTAGACGAACAGCCCTTGCCTATATTTTTATGAAGAAAAGAAACTTTGAAATTTAAAATTTAAAATTTTGTAATGAAAAACAAATGAAAAAATGACTTTACTTACTGGAGTAACTGTAGGATATGGCGACTGGCGAACGTAAAAATACCAGGCGATAGAAACTATGAAGTAGAAGCAGATGGCGCTGAACAGAATCAGGTCTTCGATGTTGTCGTCAGTTTGGAATTTGGCGTAAACTAACGGCGTTCCAGTGAGGAACATACAAGTTAGTTCGAGAATCTGGAAATATTTCAGAAATTAATATTGGCTCCAAAATTTGCACTGCTGCAAAGCTTGAAATTTCACTTGCCAAATTCACAAAAACAGCACCGTTGTTGGCCATTTTGGCGGGTGACTGTTGTCAAAGGGTACCTGTCAAAACACTGTTTTTGAACGGCGGGAAGTTTAGAATTTTTCGAAAAAGTTTTGACTGACTAACCCCTGAATGACCTACTCTTGGAAACTTTGCCCTCCTCCGCCTCTTGTTGAACGATTGCAAACTTTAAGTAGATCACAAATTGGCAAATGGGCTGTCATTGTGTATAAAGGGAATTTTTGAGCACACAATTGTTGAGCAAGTAGATGAGATATGAGGAGCAAAAGTGTAGATTCACAAAGGCTTTGTCATACTTTTTATCGTTCCGGTTTTGGCAGAATCAAAGTTGATGATGATAAGATATTGTTTGTTTTCTAAACGGATATTTCCAAACTGTATGAGTAAGACCAAATGATTTCACTCAATGTTGTTGGTCCAAAAATGTGTTTAGATTAGATTCGGTCTAGTAGATACAAAACAGTTTATTCCGAAACCAAACTTTTCTGACGAGACAAAATTACTAACGCAATTAAAATCATCTCCTAAAAATTATTAGCTTTGTGACGAAGCCGAAGAAGTAGAATCAGACTCCAAAACAACGGCTGTCGCCGGCGGAGGCGCCATCTGTGGAGTGCCGTTTGCAAAAGTTGGGTTGTAAGCCTGAGTCACAGGGACCGGGTGCCCAAATTGCGGCTGAGGCTGGTGGTGAAAGTCAGGTTGCGAGTAGGTCGGAGGACCAACTCGAATTCGAAGGCCTTCTGCAGGGTACCCATAGGCCCCTCGATAGACCGGTTTTCCCATTTTAGGCTTCTTTTGAGGATCCCGAATGGTTGGCGAGAAGAAGTACGTCATGCCGTTTATGACGGCGAGGATCTGCGAAGAATAAAAAAACTTAGACTGATAGAGGCCCCGAAAACGAAGGGTTTCAAAAAGGGTACCCACAGCAGCAAATAAAATGAAGGCGAATCTGTTGCAGGGCCCCGGCGTTTGATTGTGGTCATAACCAACGCAAGCTTTGGACAAGTCACTTTTTTGAACTAGTAGAACCAAGAGGACGGCGATGAGGAAGCTGAAAACCGCTTCGATGGCGCGGATTATTCGAAGTATCTGAAGTGGGAAAATTTCAAAATTTGGTGTAAGTTTACGGTTTTAGTGATAAAAATTGTATGAAATTTGAAGAGGAAACTCACTATTTTCGTACTACTTTGCCGGTCCCGCCTGTAAATTAGAAGCCAGCAAATGGACAACCCAAAAAGTATCGCAGTGTCGCCCAACGCCGCATAAATCCATGCTTTTTCAACAGTAAAGTTTTTGTCGGCGACAAAGTAAATTTGGCTCAGGAGCAGAATAAACTCCAGGCACTGAAAATAGCAAGGTCAAAGGTTAAGAATTATTAAAAGGCGAGTTTGGTTCAAAAAATGATGGTTTTGACCTACCAAATTTGTGTATATTACGAATGACAGGTTTGCCATTTTTTGATCTCCGGTTGGTTCTGTCGGCGAGGCTGCCAATGGTTTACTGCTGGCAGAATAACTTCATCCAAGAGACCTTGAACTGCTTACAGGTGATTTGTAGCTTCATTGGCAAAGATCAGTCAATGGTCAGTGAAAATATAATCAAGAAATTCTAACTCATGCAGCACCTGTCGCCAATCAAGTGATAGCCCAGGAACTAGAGAACAGCAGGTGGAATTCTAGAATCATATAACGCATTACATGTTATTGAACGGTTATGATAGTGTTTAGTGATTACGGATAAGAAGAGTAATCTAAAGACCTTTGTGAATTTTCGGAACAGGTGCACAGAAAGCTGAATGCGGTTCGCCATTTTGCCATTTTTTGAAGAAGAGGTTAGCCACTGAAAGTTGAATATTTTCCTGTAATTTTGAAGGTTTTTTCCTTGTTTATTGCCAAACCTCTGATGTCACGGAATGTTTCTAAAATTATTACTTTTGATATCAACAGATGATTCGATTCTCCAAATATTGACTTGAAGATCTTACGGAATGTTTAATTAATTATTTATACACTGCTGCTGTTTCTGTACATTTGCCTCATCTAATCATACAAGTTCTTATAGGTTTCTGATTACAAAACTCTGAGGAAGCCAGGCTTACGTCAATATTACGAGAAGAGGAAATGTTATCGGTGATTGCGCAATTCGAAACCGGTCAAAACTGCGCAGATTTAATCCGGAACAAAAATAGCTTACTTGACAGACACTTAAGATTTGTGTTAAGCTTAAAATGAAGGCTGCAAGCTAAGACTTGGAACAGAAACTGGCTGACCGACTGAGACAAGATGCAAGTGAACGACCAAGACGTAAAATTTTTGGACGTGGATTTTTTGGTCACACTTCGTGACCAAGTCCTGGTTGTCAACAACCAGTGCCTTGAAAAATGCAGACAAGAAATAGAAACCTGCGAAGCGACTCATTTTGCGATTGTGTGTGTTGTCGGGCAGCCAAATTCGGGTAAAACTGTGACAACCAATTTGGCGAAAGTTTACCTGGAATCAGCAAGCGGCGGCGACGCACTGGACAACAGTTACTGGATGAGGGCGGCCATGTCAAGTGGGATTCCAAGAGCGCCAACGGCGGCGTTACCCGAATCGGCGGTGAGGCAAATTGGAGTTCTGATAGCGACGAAGCCGCATGTTCAGACGGTCAAGGGGCGAAGGACAGCAGTGTACTTTTTGGACGTTTGGGCGAACGGCGGGACGGCTGCTGAGTACACAATTTTGGTGGATTTTTGTCTGATGGTTTGTTCGACAATGGTCTTTAGCGAGCTTCCGACTTCGTTCGAGGTACGTATTTGAAATGTTTAAAATTGGCGGGAGATTTAAAAATTCTGGGTTTTTAACGGTATTATCGTTGCAGAACACAATGTGGTCACCGATTTACTCGAGGATTGCCCATTGTATGGACCGCCATTCGTTGAAGCGTCTTCATGTCCTCATACAGCATAAGGCGGTCAAAGGTCACACCAAGGCAAAATTCCAGGATTTGGACGATGCTGAAGACATTTTTGACAGCCTGGACCTCAAGAGTTGGGAAAACATCAAGTTTCTGAACAAATTTTTTAAGGAGGTCAAGTTCTTTTTTGTTCCACTTGGCGATGATGAGGAATGGAACTTTAATCTGATGCAAAAGACCAAGTACTTTGAGGCGCTGAAACGGTTTTTTCGATGGGTGTTTTCTACCCAGTGCCTGAGCTCGTATTTTCCCCAGAGGCCTTCAGAGTGCTTCAAGGTTTTTGTGGAGACGAAGGTGGAGTCGCTGAATTCGCTGACCAACTTGGCCTGCATTGCTATGGCGGCCAAGGCGAATAACGATGACATCAAAGCGATCCTGGGCGACTCGTTGGTTGGAGCTGCTGAAGACCCTGAGGCGTTCCAGTTGACTGAGAGATACAAGTTTATGGCTGCGGCGGCGTTGAGCTTGTACCAGCCGTTGTGGACCGAATTGGAGACTTCGTGGCGTCAGGAGGTGTACATCGAACCGCATATTTTGGAGGACGAGTACCGGAATTTCGTGGAGAGTATTCAAGAGGATGCGAGGTTGAAGTACGGGGAGCAAGTGGCCAAAGTGTTCAAGTACGTGACTCCAACGCTCTTCAAGGTCAACTATCAAGCTTTTGCTGACGAGAACCAGCTGAATTACGAGATGCTTCGGCGGTACGATTCCATTATTGGCGAGAAACTCCGAGTTGTCGAAGAGGCCTTCAGACAGCATTTTGACGATTGTGTACTGCACGAGTTTGAGCGGAAGTTGGTGGATTTGTACGGGCTGAGCAGGGATGAGATTTCGGATGAGTACCATGGAGATTTGGTGAAGACGACACTGGAGGATTCGCCGTGGCAGCGGTACATCACTGAGCGGTATGAAGAGCATCTGAAGGCCATGAAGTGGGCGGTTCGACAGGTGCAGGAGTACGAAGAGCTCATGGAACAGGAGTTGAGGAGGCTGATTCTGGAGCCTGACCTCAAGGTTCAAGTTAGCGAGCCGAAGGTGCCAGATGATGCTGAAGTCTGTATGGTGACTTCGGTGAAGGAGCTGCTTCAGGAGTGCCTTTATGAGCTGTACGGAGCGATGGTTCATAAACATACGGAGTTTGTCGAAGAAATTACGAGGGACATTCAAGACCATGAGCGAGAGGTCAGGAAAAGGTTGAGCGAAGATGTTAAGGTTGTGCCGAGCGATATGGGCGAGTTTGAGGATTTTCTGGAGATTTCAACAAAAGTTGTGTTGAATGCTGGGAGGTCAACTTTGAACTTGAATGGGCGTTGTGAAGAAGCAAACGGCCGGGGGACACCAGAAGATGCTTCGGGAGAGGAAGAGTCTCAGGGGTCTTCAGAGGAACCTCCGCAGGCCCCTCCTCCGACAGCACCCCCACCGCAGGGACTTCAGGAATCGACCCCCAACAAAAGTTCAGCAGCATTGGAGGAGCCTAAGGAACTGGAAAAACCTGAAGCGCCTCTGGTAGCACTGGTTCAAAGAGAAGGTCATAGTTTGGGGATCCACATCGGGGCTTCGGGGGTCCGAGTCGGCCTTTATGGAAGCAGTTCCAATGCTCTCGAGCGGTTCTTCAGCGAACCTCCGTTTATCCAGTTTCCTTCAAACTTGGAAGTTTCGACCGAAGATCTTAGTAAGCTGACAGAAGACCGAAATGTGAAAGCGATCCATGTTCACGACTGCCTTGTTAACATGAAAGGGCCACCGGAAACTTCGCCATCTGAGGACAACCAACATAAGCTTGGTTGGGAAGAAATGTTGGCTCTGTACTTCATCCGACTTAAGGAAAAAGCTGAACAGGAGTGGCAAGTGAGTCCGGTGACCAGCTGCGTTGTGGCCATGGACGCTTATACTCCGATGTACGCCAAGTTCCGGTTGAAGATATCCTTGGCTTTGGCTGGTTTCACGGAATTGTTTCTGGTTCAGACAACGACGGCTATAATGGCCACGTACTCCTTTGGCGGGAAATTGAGCAACGAGACTTCGGCCTACGTTATGATCATCTACCAGTCCAAGGAAACGTTTGATATTACGTTGAGTCATATTTTGAGCGGGAAAATGACTGTTGTGGGAACAAGCGGGCTGCCTTTGATAAAGCAGCAGAATACAGTCTGGGAGAAGATTTTGGGATCGAGGGACCATTTTAACAAACTGGTGTCGTTGGTGTCCAAGGTGCTGAACCAGGTGGTGGCTGAAGCGGAAATAACGAAGGAACAGTTGAACAAGATCATTCTTGTGACAGAACGGGAATGTTTTGATGAAAACTGTTCGGCGCTGGAAATCCTCAAGCATTGGGCGGAAGGAACTGAGATCATGTGCAGGGAACCAAAGGATGGGATATTACCGGGACTGATTTACTTTTCGGCGAATCCTCCGTTTACGTCGACTCCGCTGTCGGAGAGCTACGATCAGCTTTTCACAATGGCGATAACAGCAGCGGCCAATGGGAGAAAGCAGACGCTGGCGAGGAGGAATGAAGCGATGCCTGTTGGGGGTGTAGAATACGATGTTCCTGCGAAGGCTTGGCTGGGGTCCAGTAAGTTGGTACTTATGGAGCAGGTTGGGACGACTTCCATTGTGGTTGCTGAATTCGACTTGTCCAAGTTGGATGTGGATGA
>JAQGBJ010003006.1:0-14128 GCA_034698345.1 Sphaeridia pumilis
AGAAATGAATGGAACCGTTGTACCAAAGGACTTGGAAGAGCTAGAAGTGTTAAATGCTGATGAAATGCTGAATGCTGTTTAACGTCTACAAATGGCGTCTAGAGATTCGCAGCGTGGGTGAAGCCATGCATGTTCTTCATGAACAAATTCCAATTCCAATTCCGAAAACGTAAAGAATTTGAGGAATGCCCACTAAACGCGTCCAAAGTGACCCTGTGCGTACATGATTTTGTGCAAGTGCAGGGTGCAGAATCACTTTCACGTCATCTGCGGACGCATTCATGATTTTTGGAGGGAAATTGTCAACCGCCTTGTGTCTGTTGCACGAAGATGGATTGTGTGGGAGGATCTGGAAATCCACATGTTTGTTTACTTCTGTCTGATTATTTTTTAATTTATCGTGAAACATGTTGTTCGTGATTGTCTGAAATAAGAAGGGAATTGACGTAAGTATCTTTGAAAATTTTCAAAGTAGTGTTCCAATTTATTGAAGAATTGTGTAATCAAGCGTACGTATCATTTTTAGATTTACTGGTTCCACCTTTCAAAGGTGTTTAATCACCATGGCTTCTGCCGACAACAAAGTTAAGGTGTCGATAAGAGTTCGACCATTGATTCAACGAGAACGAGAAGCACAAGGTGAGCATTGTCTTTCGGTAGAAAGAAAAAACGTAGACAGGTTGCATCTAGTGCATACTAAGTTTGTTTTGAATTTTGTGGCCATTTTAGAGCCAGAATGTTGGATGTGTTACGGAAACGTAATTCAGCAGATGATACCGGGGACATCGAATGTCAACACGAATGCAACACCGTATTCTTTCGATCATATATTTGACCAAGGAGCGTCTACTAAAGAAATCTACAACAATGTTGTCAAGCCGATTGTGGAAAATTCATTTTTGGGATTCAACGGAGCTGTCCTTTGCTACGGACAGACGTCATCTGGTAAGCATCAATTTTAAAAATTGACATTTTTCTTGGGTTGCGGAAATTATGGAGATCTGTTGGATGTAGGGAAAACATTCACATTGTATGGGAATGACGAGGAGCCGGGAATTATTTCACTGACAGCAATGGACCTTTTCAACAGAATAAATGAAGACGCTGGACGGCAGTATTACATCAGGTAGTGTACAGTAACAATTTGGTTGTCTATTGTATTCTTGTTCATTTCTGATGATCTTTATATTCTCCAGGGTCGGACTGCTGGAAGTTTATAATGAAAAAGTGTGGGATTTGCTGGCAGAAGACAAAAAGCAAGTCGAGCTGATCACGAGTAAAGAAATGAATGGAACCGTTGTACCAAAGGACTTGGAAGAGCTAGAAGTGTTAAATGCTGATGAAATGCTGAATGCTGCTAAACGTCTACAAACGGCTCGGCGTGTTGGCGAAACGAAAATGAATAAGGACAGCTCGAGGTCCCATACTATTGTTCGAATCATCGTCGAGAGTATAGATAAAAGCGACAGTGAGAATTTTGATCCTTCAGAATCGGAGTCAGACAGAGAAGTTACTAGCGCGTGTTTGAATCTTGTGGACTTGGCCGGGTCGGAAAAAGCCAGCCAAACTGGAGCTGTGGGAGACAGGTTCAAGGAAGCGACATACATCAACAAGTCCTTATCTGCTCTTGCTCAAGTAGTGTTGCAGCTCAGTCAAGCGTCTTCAAGCATCCCTGTAAGCCACAATACATCCACCGGGAGTCAGAGCACAAGACAGAGCAGCAAGTATGTCAGCTTCAGAGATTCCAAGCTAACAAGACTATTACAAAGTTCGTTGGAGGGAAATGCTTTTATTTCCTTAATTTGTAATGTCACGCCTGCCTCAGTCGACGAGACTCATTCAACCTTGCGTTTTGCGAGGACTGCCAAGTCGATCAAGGTTGATCCCACCAAGAATCTTCGTTCTGTCAACGAATGCCACCAGTACAAGAGCAAAATTACTGAATTAGAGAGGATGTTGAATGACAAAACGTCAGAAGTCACAAAGCTGCAAGAGAGACTGTCGAAATACCAGAGTTTCAGACCTGTTCCCCGCGTTCTTCAGTCGAGTCCAACAACTGACGTTCCTGACCGAAGAAAGACACTGTGCCTCAGTCAGCTGCAATGGGACAGAAACAAGATTGGCTCCAGAACGAGTGAATTCAAGCATCCATCCATCCTAAAAAAAGTTTCAGCTTTGAAGTCTGTTCAGCGTTCATCGTCGACTACAGAAGTATTCGCTGATGCAGCTCATGTTTTCAAGTCCGCGGAGGCAGAGTCTCCACCAAAACGAAAACGACTTTTATCACCAATTCGCAAAAATGTCGTTGATGCTGAGACTAACACGGATATGCTGTCCCCGGAAGCCAGTCGATTCAGTGCGTCCTGCGCTCCCATGAATCATGTTGAAGTAAACCAATCAGCGGACTGGCAGGATCAGTCGGTCATCTTGAATTTACAGAGCGAGAAGTCATTTTTGGCCCATGAAATGGATTACGCAAAAGAAGAGTTACAAAACCAAGTTGAAAATTTGCAGAAAATAAATTATCAGCTGCAGGAGAAAATTGAGTCCTTGACAGCTGAAAAGCAAGTTAGTGAAGACCGTCAAAACTCGGAAATGCAGCAGCTGGAAATTCGGCACATCGAGTACACTGAAAAGCAGCAACAAGACTTAAACAACATTATGAAAACCCTAGAAGATGTCAAATCGGAACTTCGGTCTGCTTTGGAAAGAGAAGAACAACAAAAAGCAGAAAACTGCTTATTAGCGTCGAAAGTTGCAAGCCTAGAAGAAGACGATGATGATTTGATGAAACGAAATATCGAGCTTGAAAACGAAGTAGCCAGTTTCCGAAAAGCGCTGGAAACTGTAAATCAGCAGTTAGAATCAGAAAAAACATTAAATGCAAGTCTTCTGGAAGAACGTGAAACGTCAAGATTACAAACATTTTCCGAAACGGAATTGCAAGAAGTACAAGAACAACGCGACGCTGCTTTGAAGGAAGCTGCAGAATTGCGATCGAAATTGGACGCGATAGAAAAGAGTTATAACGCGGCGGTGGCCGAATCAGAAACTCTTTCCGATGCCAAGTTAGCAGTGGATGACGAACTTCTGCTCGTTCAAGAGAAGCTTGACAACGCCGTCAAAGAGCATCAGCAGAATATTGATGAACTGAATACGGACATCAGAACCCTTGAGCAACAGTTGGAAGAAGCCAATAAAAACAAACAGTCCTTGGAAGATCAATTGTCAAGTCATCAAGATCAGTTGCAGAAAATCAATGATCTAACTTCCATGGTGCAGTGTCTGGAGGAAAAGTTGAATGCGACAATCGAAAATGCGGAAGTTGCAACAAAAGCTAAGTTAGATGTTGATGCTGAACTACTGTGCCTGCAGCAAAGGCTTGAAGAAGTCATGAAGGATCAGCAACAGAAACTCTTGGAATATGACGAAGTGAGCGAGAAAGTTCGGAATCTGGAACAAGAAGTACAAATGGCGAACGTAGATAAAAACTCTTTTGAAGATCTCCGGATGTGCCACCAAGAGCAATTGAAGAACTGTGATGATTTAAGTTCAAAGCTAGATGACTTGGAGACGAGATATAACGCTGCATTGGCTGCTGCTGAAGAGCTTTCAAGTGCTAAGCTGAGTGTTGACTCTAAGCTACTGGTAGTGCAGCAGCAGCTCAATGACGCACTCAAAGAGAAGCAGGAAATGCACGAAGAACTTGCTTTCACTCAGGTCAAACTCAGAAACTTAGAAGAACAACTGGAAAAACAACGCTCGTTTGATGATATCCTGCTAAGCCACCAGGAGCAGTCGGAAAAAATCATAGAGCTGACTTCATCAATTGCAAATCTTGAAAAAAAATGCATAGCAGCAGTGACAGAAGCAGAATCTCTGTCAGATGCCAAGTTAGCAGTCGAAGACGAACTTCTACTTGTACAAGAAAAGCTGGATGATCTCGAAAAGCAGCTGCAACAGATGGTACCAAAATCGGAGCTGCAGGAGCTTGAGAGACAGCATAATGATGCAGTAGCGGCCGCTGCAGAGCTTGCTTCGGCTAAACTAGCTGTCGACGATAAGTTATTGGAAGTACAAGAGCAGCTGAATGGTGCCCTTGAAGATAAGCAAAAAACACAAGAAGCCCTCAGTGAATCTCGAGTAAAAATACAAAGCCTTGAAGAACAGCTGAAGTCATTGTGTGAAGAGAGACTGTTCGTTGATGATTTGCAATCAAGTCTTCAGGAAAAAACGGCAAAATTGAATGAACTAAGCTCTACTTTCGAAAATCTTGAAAAGAAGTATCAGGCAGCAGTGGTCGAAGCAGAAGCCCTTTCTGATGCCAAGTTAGCAGTGGATGACGAGCTTCTGCTCGTTCAAGAGAGGCTTGACAACGTTCTCAAGGAACATCAACCGGAAATTGATCAACTGAACTCTGAAGTAAAAACCCTTGAACATCAGTTGGAAGAAGCCAATAAGAACAAGCAGTCCTTGGAAAATCAGTTGTCAAGTCATCAAGATCAGTTGCAGAAAGCCAACGATCTAACTTCGATGGTGCAGAGTCTGGAGGAAAAGTTGAATGCGGCAGTTGAAAGCGCGAGGGCTCTCTCAACAGCCAAATCGGTTGTTGATGGCGAACTACTATGTGTCCAGCAAAGGCTTGAAGAAGCCTTGAATGACCATCAGCAGCATAAACTCCTGGAAGTTGACCAAAACATCGTCACAGTTCAAACCCTGGAGCAAGAGCTGGAAAAAGTGAAAACGGAGAAAAGTGTTCTTGAAGATGAACTTTTGACTTTACAAGAACAATCGAAGAATTCTGCTGATTCAGCTTCGAAGTTGGAGGACTTGGAAAGAAGATATATGGATACATTAGCTACGGCTGACGAGCTTTCAAGTGCTAAGCAAACTGTCGACAAAATGCTACTGGTAGTTCAAGAGCAACTGAATGAAGCAGTACAAGATAAACGGCAAAAACAAGAAAAACTTGATGAGTTCCAAACCAAAATAACTAGTCTTCATGAAGAACTGGTGAAAATGACTGATGAAAAACGTTCGCTAAATGATCTAGTATCAAGTCAGAAGGATCAATCAGCAAAATTGGAGGAGATCATCTTGGACTTTCAAAAGAAGTATGAGGCATCGGTCGCTGAATCAGAAACTCTTTCCGATGCCAAGTTAGCAGTGGATGACGAACTTCTGCTCGTTCAAGAGAAGCTTGACAACGCCGTCAAAGAGCATCAGCAGAATATTGATGAACTGAATACGGACATCAGAACCCTTGAGCAACAGTTGGAAGAAGCCAATAAAAACAAACAGTCCTTGGAAGATCAATTGTCAAGTCATCAAGATCAGTTGCAGAAAATCAATGATCTAACTTCCATGGTGCAGTGTCTGGAGGAAAAGTTGAATGCGGCAATCGAAAATGTGGAAGTCATCTCAAAAGCTAAGTTAGCTGTTGACGGTGAACTACTTTGCATGCAGCAAAGCCTTGATGACGTCATGAAAGACCAACAACAGAAGCTTGTAGAATATAACGAATTTAGCGAGAAAGTTCGGAACCTGGAACAAGAGCTGGACAAATTGAAAACGGAGAAAAGTTCTATTGAAGATGAACTGGTAACTTCTCAAGAACAGGCGAAGAACTCAACTTCGAAGCTGGAAGACTTGGAAAGAAGATATATGGATGCATTAGCTGCGGCTGACGAGCTTTCAAGTGCTAAGCAAACTGTCGACGATATGCTACTGGTAGTTCAAGAGCAACTGAATGAAGCAGTACAGGATAAACGGCAAAAACAAGAAGAACTTGAGGATTTCCAAGCCAAAATAAGTAGTCTTCAAGAAGAACTGGTGAATATGACTGACGAACGACGGTCGTTACATCATCAACTTATAAGTCAGAAGGATCAATCGAAAAAACTGGATGAGCTGAATTCGACTATCTTGAGCCTTGAAAAGAAGTACGAGGCAGCGGTGGCCAATGTTGAAACTCTTTCGGTTGCTAAACTCGCCATCGAAAATGAACTTTTGCTCGTGGAAGGCAAAGTGGATAAGGCAGCGAAGGAAAAGGAGGACAGAGCGCAGGAATCTAACAGGCTGCAATGCAAAATTCGTAGCCTTGAGGAGCAAGTAGTTCGGCTGGATGACCTTATGCGAAGCCAACAGCAGGAGCAAGAATATCGTGCGGCATCCCATGAATCCGTAGTTTCGAACCTAAATCATAGATTGAAGGGTCTTCAAGATGAACTCGACAGTGCGCAACTGGAGAAAAAAGTGGTTGTGGACGAGTATGCCCGATTGCAGACTTCTCAAAAAGACCTGCACGAGAAGCTGGCGGCCTTGGAAGAATCTAAACGAGCCATGCAGACATCGCACTCACTAGAGCTGGCGAAGCATTTGGATGACTTAAAGTTGGCTCACTCTCAGGTTGGTTTCTGGAAGAACAAATCGGAAGAAAGTTTTTCAGCGTTGGAAGCAGGAACAGAGTATAGAACATCTCTGGAAAAGAAGTTATCATCTCATCAGAAAGAACTTGAGAAAGCTCATCAAGCAATCGAAGCCCTTAAATCCAGCGAATCAAGCTTAAGAGAAGATCTCGCAAATCTGGAGCGCATCAAAGAAGATTTGGAATCAACTCGGAAAGTTAAAAAACGCTCCATCGATTGCCAAACTGGTTCAATTGATATATTCAAGCAAAAGAATTACTACGAAACAGAAGCTATCCGTGCGACCAAGAAGTTAAAGGAACTTGACACCGTTACCAAGAAGGAGATAGCTTTGAAAACTCAGCAGATCAAAGAACTAACGACGCGGCTAGACAAGGTGCAGCCACAAATAACACAACTACAAGAATCTCTAGTTGTTTACCGAACTCAAGCTGAAGAAAATAAACCGGTCCCACGTCCACAAACGGTGTCAACGGAAGTACAAGTTGATACCTTGCGAGATAGTTTGCACCGCCTCGTCCGAGGGCAAAGGTCAGAACTGCCCAAAGGATATCCCGACGTCTACTCTGCAATGAAAGACTATGAGAGAACTAAGGCAGAAGTTGCAATTCTCGAATCTTGGAAGCGCCGCTGCGAATGCAACATGAAGGATGTAAACAAATCAAACATGCCAGTTTCTACTTATCGTCCAGTAGGGTGTATACCTCCCCATTCGGTATCATCAGCAATTCTGCGGAGACCTGAAACAACCCCGAAAACTACAGACAACCCATCTCCAGTTGCCCGAAGAACTCGATCTCAGGTGGACTCAATTGGCGGTGTCGACTCATGCCCATCACCTTCCGTCAGATTTGGTGTGAATCTTAAGCCTATGACACTCACACCTAGCCGAGACCCTCAAAACCTTCTGCCCTCCTCTGCGAAACGTATCCGGAACGATGCACAGTCCCCAGCCCCAATCAGAACTTACTACACTAGAAGTGCCTCAGCTCCATCAGCTTCAACTGCCGATACAGAAGGAGAATCATCTGAAAACGGAATGAGCGAAATTGAACGACTCACATTTGCCTATATAGGAAGTTAATGAGTACAGGGATGGGATAAGGATGTCAACTAGTGTCTATATTATCATATTTGTTGTAAAAATCGAGTTAAGTGTGCGTTAACCGTCCATGTTCTTATCCACTATTTATTATTGAGTTTTATAAAATAACTAATGTTCTTCAGTAAGAAGTACAATCACCAGATTATTTTGTTTTTTCTGCCGTTTCTATTTCTATACAGTTTAGTTGAATAGCTTCAATGTCACAAAACTTGTGTTTCGCACTTCGTCATTCAGGGTAGTACACGCGTTCATTTGCCAAACGAAGGTGTAGTTACAGGAACAACTCCGGATCCGATACCACCATTTCCACCTGGAGACAATCCTGGTGAACTTGGATTGCAAGGATCCGTTTGTACTGTTGGCGGCTCAGGTGTTCCAGGCACGGCAATTCCAGGTATACCACCGATCCCAGGGACGCTAGGTAAATCGTAGCAATATTTGCAAGCCTTGGCACACGATGCATTGGCGATTGGCTTTACTCCGCAACAAACGGCAGGGTTGGCAACTGCATCGCAATATGGTATTGCATCTTGACACTTTCGTTGTAGGTCAGTTTCGTCGTGCCGCTGACAGTCTGTTAATTGCATGTAATTCAATATTTACTTTGACACCTGTTCCAGATTCTCCAGGGTGAATTATCTTGTTGCTTACCTGCGATTCCGGAAATAATGATCACCGAAGCGAATCCCAGTGCTATGATAATCCCAAATCTGAAGCGTTGCATGCTGAAACCTGTAAACCCAACTCAGCCTGTTAAATCTGATATCTGAACTACATAACCGTGCTATCAAAGTTAATCAAATTTGCCTGAGACAGCAAGTAACAACATTGTGCAATTGACTAATTTTCTTTTATGTCACATGTTCGTCGCCGATTCATTTATATCATTCATGACACAAATGCAACAATTAAGGAGTAAGGTCAGGCTACAAGGTCAGATCAGAAATACGGAAAACAGCTGTTCGTATCTCGTTGCATCCAGCATCCAAGAAACTTTTTTGGAAAACTTTCGTTTGCGACCAATTCTAGCGACCCCATCATCAGCCATTATGGAATATGGACCAAGTCTAAACGTTGCTAATCTGGATGACGCCGCTTGGCCGTGGCTTTGCTTCTTATTCATCATATCTATATAGTAATACCCCTTCGGGGTGTTGCTACTCATCATGCGTATGTACGTGCTATGAATCCAGTGAATACGAATTGTAAACACAAACAGTTGATTTTTCTTAAGGCTATTGGTGCAGAAACCGAGTGTTTTTTGCAAAACTAGTGAATGTTGTGATATATAATTTTACTATCAATCTTATGTTACCGAAACTCGATGCTGACCAATCTTGGAAGTTGATGTGAAGCCATTGAAGCTGTTAATTTCAGGAGGACTGTCATGTTACCACACTAGAATTACAACTGGACCAGGTACTATTTGGTTGCACCAAAAGGTTCGACATTCTTATCTTCGAGATGTTTATAGCTGAAGTTGTCGCCAAAGGCGTTCAATGTATTATGTTCCAAACAATACAGTCTCTATGTTTTACAGTCCCGTGAAAACCCTGAAACAATCTTGAATGAACAGTACGATCCTGGAGAATTTGGCAATTTGTACTATCGAGGCCATCATTTGCTGAGCGAACACAAAAATGCGAAGTTACTGAACTGGAGTGAGTGTTAAACAGCTTTTCATCAAAACACTTAAATTAGCTGATTATCACTGAAATTGTTCTCAATTCTTACAGGAGTAGCTGTGAAGAGTAAAGCTTTGGGATGCATTACTTTGGTCCAGCTAAATTCCACTACCATCATGGATGCAACATAGTTTTGGAGAACAACGCAACAGTTGCTAAAAGAAAATCATCGTTCGCGAATGCTTTAACGTTTAGTGACACTCCACTTGCTCCCGGTGAAATATTTCTTATAGAAATTGAACGAAATGAAGTTGGTTGGAGCGGACACATGCGAATGGGGTTGACACAGTTGGATCCAAACAGCGAGTTTTCTTTACCACTGTACGCACTTCCGGACTTAGTGTCTTTGGGACCGTCTTGGCTGTATGCAATAACTAAAACTCATAATAATGTGTATGACATTGAAAACCAAGCGCTTGGAGACGATGAGAATAGAGCTGATCACACGGATAATGCTGAAGCAGACGACCTGGAGTTGAATAGTGGAGTTGATAGTGATTCAGATGATGATGGCGGCCTGTCACCAAATGATTTGCAACATTTGAATCTCGATGACGAAGAGGAACCCTATCATCAAGTACCTGATGGGAACATAGACGAACAAAGACCGGTTCGAACGCTTGGGAATAGAAGTGGCAGGAATTCTCGACGTGTGCCCTTCCACCGGATAGTTGCAGCTGGGACTGGTCAACAGAACGTGTCTGGAAATGTTGAAGAAATACTTCACAACATGAGTCTCCTGTACCGAACTCGCCATCCCGTTTTACGGAGTAAGTGCTTTTGATGATGTATTTATTTATTGTCTTGAGTTGCAACTGTTGATTACTGATCCAGTATGTCCTTTACAGGAGAAGGAGAGCTAGTCAGAACTCCGAAAGGTTGCATTAATCGAAGAGCTTTACTTCCAAGTATAGAAAAGCATGAAAATGGAATCCGGGTACCAGAGCTTCTACTACCAACCGATGTAGGAAGCAGAATTGGAGTTATGTACGTCCCAGTTGATGAGCATAGAGCTAACATGCACTTTATTATCAATGGAGAAGATCAAGGACCATCGGCGACGGAAATACCGTATCTGGATTCCCCCATCTACGCTGTCGTCGACGTTTACGGTTCAACAAAGCAAGTCAGGGTGGTTCAACTAAACTCAAGTCGTAAGTTTTTCTCATGCTCGTTTTTATGACGCACGCGTTTATGATGTTAGTATCAGTTTTTTATTCTTCATTTTCGTTGCAGAAAAGACGCTACAATCGCTATGTCGAGATGTCATCAGAGAAAAGCTACAAACGGCCGGTGTGAAGCGCCTACCTTTACCGAATAGTCTCAAGAACTATTTAATGTACTTGTAATCATACAGCAGTTAATTTTTGAAGTTGGAGAAATTATATAATGAACATTGTTTGATTGATGCACAAGCATAACTTACATTATGAATATTACGAAATAGGGGACGTATTGGCGAGCGTGTGGGAAACCTTATGCCGAAACCTCCACATTTTGTACATATAAGTGGCACAATAGCGGCGTGTTGAAGATGTCACTTTGTGAGATCTTTCCATGCTATTGGTTTTGGTTTTGCGAATTACGCTTCATTTGTAAATTCACAAATCTGTACTTTTCCATGTTGTGAAAAGAAGAAGTATGAACCGGCATTGAGCAGGTGAAGCGAACAAGTGATAGAAAACGATGCGAACCGGCATATTGATTAACGAGAAATCCGTTCAAATATATGTATTATGTAGTTTCATGAGGAGAGGATCAAACAGTGAGCAGAAATAACGAATTCGTAGGAGACTTTTACCGAAATTTTTTGAATTTGGTCAAAAGCTCGAACAGGCTCCTGCGCCTCCTGACGCGAACGAATTCATATCACTTTGAGAGTTTCCGACTGCTTAAATGTACCCTGCAAAGAGTTGAACAATAAAAAATGTGAAAGTCTTCAAGGCGAAACGTCGAGACAAATCGTCCTCAAGAGAAAACGGATTCAAGCCAAATCGTCTTCAAGCCCAATCGTAAGCCAAATCGTCTTGAAGCCAAATCGTCTTGAAGCCAAATCGTCTTCAAGCCAAATCGTCCTGAAGCCAAATCGTCTTCAAGACGAATCGTCTTCAAGCCAAATCGTCTTCAAGCAAAATCGTCTTCAAGCAAAATCGTCTTGAAGCCGAATCGCCTTCAAGATAAATTGTCTTGAAGCCAAATCGTCTTGAAGCCAAATCGTCGTCAAGCCAAATCGTCGTCAAGCGAAATCGTCTTGAAGCCAAATCGTCTTGAAGCAAAATTGTCTTGAAGCCAAATCGTCTTGAAGCCGAATCGCCTTCAAGATAAAGCACACGGTGCTGTAAGATGGAACCCTAATCACCATTTAACTATATTAAGTCGTGTTTGATTAACAAAAAATAATTGTTATACACGTATATAATTGTGCATACGAATATGTATAATAATTTTGATGATGAAGTTTTTATACAGTCCCATATTGCTTGATATTTGATGAAGGTATAGTGAAGTTATACTCGCTTATACAACGCTTACCGCGTCGTCTGCAAGGTTGAAGGTATATAGTCTATTATGAATATAATTGGTGTAACAATGTGTAGGAACCATCTCATTTTGTATGTGTCCGAAACTGCCTGCAACCAAACCTGGCGATAATTGCAGACTAGAGCACGCTGAGCTATTAACACAAACTAAGCAGGTGTAACCCAAGACATGACTGATTTGGGATGATTGATCAACGAATTAATTCCTATACACTTGTATTCTATGTGTATGAGAATCCTTGAAATAATTGTTTGGAGCGAACGCCTCCTCTCGATTTCCCTTAATATTACATATAGAAAATTAAACCAGTATAGAAATGGGGCTTCAAAACTTGAAAACAAACTGGTATAAAAGACACTTGCAGTGATTTTGAAGTCTCCGCCGGTGTACATAATGCTTGTTGATACTACTATGTAATGGGCACTAACATTGCAGACTTAGCTGGCTAACTCAGGGTTCAAATCGGCTGTGGACAAAGCATGGCGACGCGTTTGAGGAGCAGGACCATCCGCGCCTCCGGCGCGGTTGGCCCTGCTGCTCGGTATTGTGAAGTGGTTACGGTGGATAGCCGTCCGCTCCTCCGGCGCGTCCGAGCAATAATTGTACAACCTATTTTTACGACCTGTATAAAACGCTTACGCGAAATCTTAAACATCAGTGGACTTACACTATGGCAAAAAATTGTGTGACATTAATATATGTATATTTTCTATTGTCTAAACGTATATTTTCTACGACGTGATTCTTGAGCATAATTTCATGCGTATATTTTCTATGACGCATATTTGTGTATTTTCTGCGACGTTGATTTTTGACGATGCATCGTTTCTACGCGTATTTTCTACGACAAACATTTTGTAGATTTATGTTCAGAAATGAAGCGAAATCAAACAGTAACTGAGCGAAGTGTTGCGTCTGGTATTGTAAAGTAGAGGAGACAATAAAGGCATGAACACAATATCAATTATACTGCATTTAACTTGGCTCTATATAGGACTCTTTCCAACTAACTCACACCAAATAACTATTTCTTTCAAAATGAAAATCACAGAAATAGAATCCGGCTGTCATTGTTCAGGTCGACAATGGATCCTGAAGTGTCGTGCACACGTTTTGAATAAAAGTTGGTAGAATCGTAATGCGCTAACTTGTAGACTTTCGGATACCAACGGCGCCAGACGATACGTGGCGGGATTTGTATGTGCTAAGATGAACAAACATCCCTATACGTGCGTGTGATATGCGTATAAATTATACGTTAAGCTAATTACGCAGTGTCCAAGACGGAGGATTCTACTGCAACGTTTTTACCGCGAATATTTGCTACGTCGGATATTTATTCCGGCATACATTTATTACGATGCAAATGTTTGCCACGTGTATTGAGTATTAGTCCACTAATTAGTCCGGGTCATAGCTATACGTGCGTGTGATATGCGTATAATTTCTACGGTAAGTTTATTACGCAGTGTCCACGACGGAGTATTTTTTGCTACGACGTTTTGTACCGTGTAGATTTGCTACGACGTATATTTATTCCGGCATACATTTATTACGATGTACATGTTTGCAACGCATATTAAGTATTACTCCAATTATTAGTCCGGTTTTGATTCGATACAAGAGTTGTTGCGATCCAAGTAATATCCGAAAAAAATTAGCCAATTTTGTACAGGCTGGGATCGATCCGAATGTGTCCCTTACAAGCTCCGAAAAGACACTGGTTACTTGCGATGCGTTTGAACCAAACTACGTAGTTCAAACCTGGGCCGATGCAGACAAGATAACGTAGTTGCACCTCAGAGTTTTCTAAAACTATACCAGGATTTGTTACCTGTCCAATTAGTTAGCATACGCAGATTTAGAGCGCGAGTGACTTGAAACAGTACACAAGTCACAGAGGGCTTAACCTCACCTCTCTCTCGCACTGCGTGAGCGCATACTATCGGTAATACGCTGCCGGGAAACTGATGAGTGCCAACAGAAAAAATTACAATGTTCAGAACACAAAGATGACAATGTAGATCAAGCATTGCTCGCCCAGGTAACGGGCTCACTGTTGACATTCTTTAGTTAAAAAAGAAAGGGCATTATACACTGGTACATCCGCTCCCCTAGTGGTGCCAGAGTGGAGTTTTACATGTTGCATGTTAACGGTGTTGGAGTAGCTGAGTGTCCGACTTGATTCACACGCATCCCAGCACCACAATTCATTGGGTGTCCGACTCAATTCACACGCATCCCAGCACCACAATTCATTGGGTGTCCGACTCAATTCACGCGCATCCCAGCACCGTAATTTCTTTTTCCCTCACAGTTCCAAGGATATCTGTATTGCTTTCCCTGTTTAACCCGCATGGTATGTACTA
>JAQGBJ010003007.1:0-14126 GCA_034698345.1 Sphaeridia pumilis
GACAAGAAAAACGACCTGATGCTGCAACTGCGCGATGCGCTCGATAGGAACCAGTCTGATTACGACAACGCTGTTGATAGCCATATGCACAACATTGATAAGATGATGGGTTAGTACTTTGCTTTTAACGGCTGTGGAAGCGCGCGCCATCTAGCGAGTGAAAATTTTATGATTGTTTGTTATATGGTTTTAGAGTTTTGGCAACAAAGACTTCAACAAGTCCGAGACTCTTATAACCAAGAAAGATCAAAATTGATCCAAATTTTGTCTGATGAACGATTGAGGCTTGAAAATTATCAAGAAACGAGCATTAAAGACCTGGAGCGAAGGATGAACGGAATCAAGTCGCATTTTGATGAGCAGGCTGCAGAGTCACAGGCGGATTTTATGATGAAGGAAGAAGAAATCAGGAATAAAGTAACCAAAATAAATTAAGCAAAAAATAGTTCCAAATTAATGAGTATTCTAAGAAATCCTTGATTTTTTTGTTCGAAGGGCATCGAAGAAGTCCACATTCTCAAGAGCAAAATCGACGAGAAGATGAATTTTATGTGGAGCGATTTGCAGAGTCGGTTGATTAATTATGATGTAAGAAACTCTTTTTTGAATTTAGCGCGTTTTTTTAAAAATATTTCCTAAAATTTCTGGAATTCTAGACCGGGATAGCGGGGAAGCGAGCGGAATATACAAAATACAAGGAGCGGGACGAAGTTGTGAGTCGTGAAATCAACGACCAGTTTGAACGTCTTCAGGCGTTGAGGGTAAGAAGTCCAGCATTGAATTTAGAAGAAAATCGTGGGCCCAGGATTGATTTATTGAAATTTTGAAAATTGTGGGTTTTTAGGATGGCCTAGCCAAAGTGACTACCAAAACAGATCTTTTTGACAAAGCTCTAAACCAGTACTTCGCGGAATTAAATCGAAAAAAGCAGGAACTGAGGACCAAATACGACGATTTTATGAAACAACATTCGGGATTGATGAAATCAAGTTCTGTTTCTATAAAGCTTTTGGCTTCGAAAATTACCGAGATACAAGAGGTACAATTTTGGATTTTTTGAAAATTCTGGACAAGTTTTTAAAGAGTGTTTTGCAATAAATTTTGGCATAGAATCTAGACTCGAAGCTTGAAAACCGGGAGAAGTTGATGAGAGTCATTGAGCGTTGCCGCCAACAAGAACGAATGGACGAAAAACTTGACCCTTTCATGCTCAACTGGGGAGTTGGTATCAGCACTTCACCAGGAGCCAAAGTCTTTGAACTAGGTTCAGAATCTAGTACTTCCGGTTCCCGCAGCAACAACAAGGCTGAAGAAGGCCAAGAGTTTGCCGGTGAAGATGATTTCGACATTGGAGTTCCGCTCCGAATTCGGTACCCAGCTGAGGAGCCTGGAGAGGAAATTTTGGGAGCCTTCGAAGAGCCTCAAAAACTAGAGGGCGCTGGCGATTCTTCTGGGCTTATAACTCCATTAATACAGGTTAGCCACCAAGCTATTTTAAAGTCTTCAAAAAAATAATCTTATTTTCAAAAATGTTATTGAAGATGGTCCAAGACTTGGCGATCCTTGAAAACTTCTGGATCCGCTTCAACCGCGTCAGCCTCGAACGCGCAACCTTAGCAGCGCGGCGCGAAGCGCTCCTCCACGACAACTGCCACTTGAAAGTCGCCCTCCGAAACTACATGGGAGGACTCAACCCCATCATGCACGACGTCAACACTTTCCACGACCAGTACATGGTAACTGACCAACCTCAAACTCCACCGAATGATTGGAGCGCAGGTGGTGGCGCGCACGCGCGCCACCACCCGCGCCAATCATCTCTCTTGAGTCCTAGCGCTTCTTCAATAGTTTTGTCTACCAACAGAGTAGCTTCTGGTAGATCCAGCGCAGGTCAAAAGAGCGGGAAACTACAAAATGTTATTAAGGGCCAGGTTAATACTGCGTCGGTCATAGATGGCGCCAGTGTAGTTAGGACGTTGCGTAAATGCAGGGCTGGGGCGGTGTCAACTCATCAGCTAAATAAAGCCGTTGAAGTAGGTGGCGCTAGGGTGCCGAGGCTGATTATTTATTAATTTTTATCTGGAGAATTTTTTCCCGCCATTGATTTTTCTACTTGTTTTTAGCACAAGCAAGCCGAAGAGCAGGTGCCTCCAAAAGCTTTGATTATACGTTCCAGAATGAAAGTGAAAAAGTAGGAGTTTTCAAGGTTTGTTGGAAAATGCAATACTTAAGAAACATTAAAAATATAATTCGGTGCGCCATCTGTATGCACAATTTTAAAAGTACTTTTGTGATTTGAAAGTTTGTGAATAAACAAAAAATAGCCGTCCGGCAGAAATGTCGCCAAATTAGTGATTGTACTTTTGCACATTAAATTTCTTCATTTCGATGTCGTAAAGTCGCTCAAAAACTTGCTTTTCTTCTGTCAAAATTAGCAAAACTGCTTTACGTTACAGAAGCAAGAAGAACGTTAACGCCGTGGTTACGTTATCCAATATTTCGCAGGCCCTTGACAAGACTCTTTGTAAATCGTCTTGCATTCAATGTTATGTAGCAACAAGCGGAATCGCCAAATTACAACCTTCATTAACATTGAATGCAGTTACGTATGGCATCATGTCGCTGCTGCTGCACTTATGCTTTGAATCGATACAACTTTTTTGCTTATGCTTGGCTACACTACACATGGAAACGAAACTACAAGTCTTTTGGCATTCAACTTTTTGCATTTCCCAAGTCGTCATTTTTTGCCGGTCGTCGTCAGTCAATGAGCCTGAACAAACTATGTAATTGCAGGAGGAGGAACATGCAATCGTTATATTATTGCTTTGCCAAATTATATGTCTTTGCCAAACCATAAGCAACCTATACAGCGACGTCACAATACAATTTCAAGGGTTTCAAGGGTTCCTTTTAAAAGTCCTTTAATCTTCACACGCATTCAGGAAGGTACATATAAACGAAAAGTAGCTTTTCGCTAATGGCAAAAGACTGAAGGTTCCTGTAGCCACTTTTCTATGTATTGGCATAGGAAGGCGACCTAAATTGCAAGAGGCAAATTATCTAAATTGGCGCCACTACTTTCCAATATATTGCATGCTGCAGGTGGATTGTGAGCAAAACATTTTTAGATACATATAATTACAATTACAAGAGAAACAAGAAACGATGTTATCGAAAGATTTCGCTAACGTCCATTAAGGTAGGTTAAGGGCCTCTTGTTGTCAACCAACACAATTGCTTTTGCTGGCTGAGGACGTCAAGAAACAAGTGGAAATGTCATCACTTCAAGTACAGAAATCCTGTTTAATTATATGTTAAGAAGTAAAGATTTTTGTTAAGTAATGCAGGAACGTTACAGGCTTTTTGCCCGTATATATGTTGGGCGCAGCCTTCATTTTTCAACGTTCCGCATCCGCATCTTTTTCGGTCAGTTAACGGCGCGGCGAGTAGGGAAGGTGCAGCAGTGCGCGCATTTGTATGATCTCTCTCCGCTGTGAAACCATCAAGGCCGCCGCTTGGGACGAGATTTGTGCTCTGTGGTGTTGAGAATATGATCAAAAAGCTGGCGTTCAAGTTGACTTTTTAAAAAGCTTGTTTTCTGTGTTGTTTGTTGACTTTTCGAAAGTAGAGCGCGTCGCAGCATCAAGTTTTAAAAGACTTTCTCGATGAGTCGCCATTTTTCGTCGAATGTTTGCAAGAGCGCTGGTCGATGGTCCTTCCGTCTTTGTCGCTGCGCTCTGCGCTTGTCAATCAAAGGTACGAGAGAAGCGCTTTTTACGACGCTGCTGCTGCTGCATTTTGATTATGAAAAATGATGGCGCATGCGCTGGTAGTCCTTGATGGACGGGCGTTTTGAACACCTGAATTTTAACGAATTTCCCTTCTTGTTCCGACCCTACTTGAGCTTCTCAGAAGAATATAAATTCCGTATATTCCACTGCGTACTTATCAAGGTCGGTTGGTTTTTTCGCTGCTGCTGCTTATTGGTATGTCGGCCTCTTCGATGTTGAAGATCGTTAGGAGCGGAAGTTGATGGGTACTTAAGCTACATACAAATATGCTGCTGAACACGTGCGATTTGCTAAATGTCCGTCGCTGGCAACGTGATCGTTTCAATTATAACGTTCTATTTCTTCCTGGAGGACGAACAACAACGAAGAAAGAATCTTTTGATTTGAGCATTGTTGGCTGCCTTGGACTCATCAGAAGGTTCAGGTAGATTTTGTGAATGTTGAAGCAAATACGCACAACTACAGCATACACAGGCGCCGCTTTTCACACTACATTTGTTTATATGGCCGTCAGGGCTCAAGGAAGGGACGTGGGATAAGACTGGCGAAGAAAGAGCGCCGCGCGCCGCGCTATGGCTTATGGCAAGTTGGCTTGGGCAAGTGGCGTCAGTAGCCCAAAGGATTTTGGCGGATCAACAACAAGACTTTTTCAACGTTTACTCATTAAAGCATTTGACCAACAAGTTTTTCGGGGTTGAGTGTGGTCAAGGAGTCAAGCGTTTTCTGCCACGTGAGTAGAAGTGAATACACCTGATTTGTGCTTGTTCATTAACCAACTGGAGGAGGCAAAAAGTTGATATTTCAGTGTGAAAAAGAAGGATTCACGTGCAAAGTCAACCGAGATTTGATTTACTGCTATTTGTAAAGCTCTGCACGTTTGTGGGAATCAAGAGCGTCGGTTTTTTAAGACCAGCAGATCAAGTTTGGAAGCCTTCGTTTTAAAAGAGCCAAGAGTTGATCAGTTCAGGTATGGTGTTCGACCGAGTGAGAGTATTTTAGAAATGATAAGCCGATGTTAATTTTGAACTTGTGATTGCAGAAATATGGCGTGCAACAAGCTGACAAAACGAGAAGAAGCGTTGGCAAAGGAGGTGAGTTTTCGCAATGCTATTATATAGTTGCTAATGGTCAAGTGAGCAAAGTGTATTTATGCGCATCCTTGATGGAATCAGGTACTTAAATCCGGTTAGGTACGGAAAGGGAAAGTGCAAAAAGTTGCCGTTTGGTTTGCTCAAGGATCTGACAGAGAAGAATTAAGAGATTCATCATGAAGAAGATTTTAAAGTGGTTTTTTCTGTTTGCAGTTCAAAGAACGACTGGGAAATGACGTTATTAATAAGATGGACGATTTCCAAAAGCATCCGGTAAACCTGCTGAGGTGGATCAGAGGTAGGTGGAGTTTTATTTTTGGATTTGTTGACATGTTGAAGAGGACAAGTTGGGATTAAGGAAGGTTAGGGAACAATCAAAGGCATTGAGAATTTGGAACGTGATACACGTGGTGGGTGACAGGTGAAAGTTGTGGCATTTTCTGGAAGTTGAAAAATAACCGTTGAAAAAGTCTATTTTGAGGAGAGAAACAAGGCCGTTCCGAGATCATATAAAACGAAAAAGGTAAACAAAGGGAAGAGTCATAGAGTGAAGGGCGAGGAGCATTGAGTAAAATGTAAACATTGGGAGAGGAGGCGGGAGGAAGCGCGTGGAAAATTGCATTAGGAGAAAATGGACTGACGGAGTTTTAAATCAGAAGTTTAATTTTCGATACTTCAAATTGAGATTAATTGTGAATTAATTAATTAATTTATGAAACAATGTCAGTCTAGACAGTAAATTGTTTCAATATGTGAATCGAGTTTTTGCAAGAATGGAAAATTGTTGACGGCCGTCGGAATTTTTAGTGTCAAGATTTTCCTATTGTATGGAGCACCCTTGACACTATGTTGAAACTTATTTTGATGAGCCTGATTAAATAATACTATTTAATTGTTTTCCAACAGCTCGAGATTTAAACCTGAACAATGCGGAGGACATGCTCAAAAAGGTGAGTTAATGGAGATTTGATTTTGATTGAAAGAAGGCCGTGAGAAAGTTGCCGCGGTTTGTGAGAAAATTTTCGCTAAGGACGGCACGGGTCTGAAGGGTGATCAAGTATGAATGAAGTAATGTGTAATTTGGGTTGTAATTAGTGTCACGTGTTTTCAGTGTCTTAAATGGCGTAAGGACAATGGAGTTGATGACATCCTGCAACAGGAAATGCCGCAAGAAATGCTGGATGAGCTGCCGTTCCAGATTGTGGGACATGATATGGATGGGTGCATTGGTAAGTGCTAACTTAATCAGATCCAAAAAAATTCTATGAAATTGGGGGTTGATTTGAATTCGATTGGTTCTACAGCTTGCGCCGTGCCGTTTGGTAAATGGGATCTGAAAAAGATTATTGAATCTGGGAAGCAACAGGATTTCTTCCGAGTGATCACAAGATTGTTGGAGCTGGGCCAGACGTACATGAGAATGAACAGTACTGATGATTTGGTGCTGACGCAGTTTGTGCTGGTGTTGGATTTTGAAGGGTTTGCATACCGGCAGATCATGTCCACACAAGGTTGGTTGAATGATGGTTTGATGAGAACTCGATGACTTTGGATGTAGCAGAGGATTAATGGTTGAACTTTTGATTTTAGCAATTTCTGCACTGTTGGAACTGCTACGCTTGTTTGAAGCAAATTACCCCGAGACTTTGAAAGCTGCATTCATTATAAATGGTACGAATGATTTTGGCAACTGGAATTAGTTCTGAAAGGGCTTGTGTTCTAATATGTATTCATTTTTACTTAAATGCAGCTCCAAGAATATTCGAATTGTTTTTCACGCTGGTAAAGCCAATTTTGAGCCAGAGAACATTGTCGAAAATCGCAATCTTTGGATCCAATGCGCAACAGTGGCGATCAGCTCTGCGGATGAACATTGACGCGAAAAACTTGCCAGCCAACTTTGGTGGCACCAACTGTGCTCATCCCTTTGTTAGTTCCTGACGTTAACCTCTTTATAATTCTAATGCGGTTTTGAGCCAGGGGTGTTTATAACGGTATTTTAATATTGCAGTATCACCCAAGCCATGGAATGGAATGGCTCCCCAGAGCTAGGGTCTTCCAGGTTGATGAATTCCATACTAAAACTATTCCTGCTGGTGACAAGTTTGTACTGAGTTACGACATGTATGCTGGTGATCGACTTACGTAAGACCAATTGAAGTGCAAGTTCGATTTCTGTGGATAAAAGAGCGTTTCTGCTTAAACCTGCTCTTTTGTTGTAGGTTCAACTTCAGAACGGAAACGCACGACATTGGATTCCAGTTTCTATTGAACAACATGCCCTTGTACCCTTATGCTAAGGCTGATTCACACCTTCATATGCAAGACGGCTTGGTGGATTGCGTCATTGACGGAACTTGTAAGATTCCTCTATTCTAATACAGTGTTGTGTGAAATTTTTCGAATTTTCAACATTTTGTCCGAACTCTATTACAGATTCCCTCGTCTTTGACAATACTTACAGCAGGTTCACAAGCAAAACTCTGATGTATGCAGTACAAGTTGAAAACAAAGGAGAATTCACCAAGTGAAATATCTTCATTGCTCAACGGAGAAAGGTTCTGTATGATTTTCAGAATGTGCCGATTGTGTCACACACGATCTGTGTATAGTGTATGCTAAAGATCGAACATTTGAAGTTATAAGTAGACACTGGTAGAATTTTCGCATATTAGCTTTTAGTCGCACTTGTTACATTCCTATTATTATCGCAATTACAGTAGCAGTATAGTGTTTGAATCGTATGAAATTCCAGCAATAAAATGAAACAACTACAATCATCATGGGTGCATAAGAATCTTACTAGTTTCTTGAATTTCTGTCTACTCATAGAGCATCTCTAGAAATGGCATCGAGTCATCGAGATCGTTGGTTCCGCTGACGCGGGAAACTTGCATTGATGCTGGGCTACATGTGATCCAAAGGCAAAATATTCCCCAGAATTTTTGTGGAAGGACAAATGTGTTGCAAAATTTCAAGCTGCATCAAGTATTCATTTCAGTGAAACATTAAAGTTTCAGATCAAGTGTTTTGAATTTTCAATCATAAACAGCTTGAACTTGTTGGCAGGCCGTGTCCTTGTGTACATATTTTTCCCTTGCCTCAAAATGAGATCTGTTAGGACATTATTGAATAGAAACACCTTGGATAAATGGACGTTGCTGAAGACCCGTCCAATCGTTGGACAAGCTGCTTCAAGGCTCCAGGCCAGTACTTATCCGATCGACGATGAAATCTTCGGTCTTACTGATGACCAGAAGCAGGTTAGAATAAGACAGTAGTAACGGCTTCAAGTCATGAAATTGCGAACTTCCTGGCCAGGATTGTTGATGAAAATGTTTGTTGTTATTTTCAGCTACGCGAAACAATGTTCAACTTTTGTCAAAAAGAACTGAATCCCATTGCTGATGAGATTGATAGGACCAACGAGTTCAAAGGGATGCGAGAGTTCTGGAAGAAGCTTGGCGACATGGGATGTCTTGGAATCACTTGCAAATCTGATTACGGTGGAACTGAAGGAGGTTACATGGACCAGATTATCATCATGGAGGAATTGTCCAGAGCTTCTGGTTCCATTGCACTTTCTTATGGGGCTCATTCAAATTTATGTGTAAATCAAATTCACAGAAATGGAACTGAAGAACAGAAGAAGAAGTACCTGCCCAAAGTGAGTGGAAAGTTTCTACATAATAGCGTTTTTACCATTGGAAATTGATTGATACTGATGTAATTTTTCAGCTCTGTTCTGGAGAACACGTTGGAGCACTAGCAATGTCAGAACCGAATGCTGGATCTGACGTAGTCAGCATGAAAACCAAAGCTGTTTTGGATGGAGATAAATACATTCTGAACGGCACCAAGTTCTGGATTACGAATGGACCTGATGCTGATGTCATGGTGGTAAGTATGCATCAACATTGCTATGGTGGTCAATATCCAGCTGAATCTATGAGTAACATGATGTAATTGCAGGTATACGCCAAAACCGATTCTCAAACTTCAAAAAGTGCCCATGGCATGACCGCTTTCATCGTGGAAACGAATCAACCTGGGTTCAAAGTTGGAAAGAAGCTTGACAAACTTGGAATGAGAGGCTCCAATACTGGCGAGATAATCCTTGAAGATTGCATTGTACCTGGTAAACATCTTGATCAAATTCAATTCGCGAAGTAGAAGTGGCGTTGATGTTAAGTCTTGTTTTGATTTGTAGCTTCTAATGTCCTTGGCAAAGTGAACAAAGGCGTATATGTTTTGTTCAGTGGTTTGGATCTGGAAAGATTGGTACTAGCCGCCGGTCCTGTCGGGTAAGAGAAAACTCAAGCTCTTGGGATGATGGAATATCACGCTGAATTGTTCTACACAGAATGTTTACCTTACAGGATTATGCAAGCGTGTTGTGACGTTACATTCGACTACGTCCACTATCGCAAGCAGTTCAACACAAGGATTGGCGAATTCCAGCTCATGCAAGTACGTCAAGTTTCGCTGAATTAAAGCTATGTACATAATCAATTGATTATTTTTACAACTGCTGATGTTTCATTTCTAGGGCAAGATTGCTGACATGTACACAACTCTCAACGCTTCAAGATGTTACCTTTATGGTGTTGGTAGAGCTTGTGACAAGGGGCATTTTAACCGAAAGGTACGTTTTCGATATCAAAATGCATACTTTACTTTTTGTGAATAGAAGGCTAATTCAAGATTTTTGCCAATTCTAGGATTGCGCTGGAGTGATTCTTTATACCGCTGAACAGGCTACTCAAGTTGCTTTGCAAGCTATCCAAGCACTTGGTAAGCGCATTATTGTCATTTGATGTTTGCTGCAATTGAAGTTCTTTAGACCAAAAACTAAACTAGCTACTTCTCACTTCACAGGTGGCAACGGCTACATCAACGAATACCCAGTCGGGCGATTCATGCGTGATGCCAAGTTGTATGAAATCGGAGCTGGAACCTCTGAAGTTCGTAGGCTCGTTATCGGTAGAGCCCTTAACGAAGAGTACAAATAAATTGTTAATTGTTGAAACAAGATTTACAGTTTGTCACAACAATTTAATTGTTGATCCTCCTGATCGGACAGAAATATCGGCTAATATCAAGGTCATGATCGAAGAGAGAAGTCAGGGTAATTTAGTTACATGGTATAATTCGTACATCCTTCTTTAGTTATGATGATCGCTTAATTATGATATGAAGGTTCGCTCGCTCTCTGAAAGTAACATAACTAAATTATAATGGTACAATCTCATGGTGCTAATGACGCTAATAAAGATCACAAATCTATGAAAATAATCGCAATTTTTGAAGTCGCATCTGGAGAAATATTCTGGGTGGCATAGGAAAGGATTCGGCATTTTGTTATCGGCTCATTACAGATTTTAGCATGAAATGTTCATGAGTCAGCTCGAGTGAGAGATCAAACGTTCCTCAGCGATGCATACCATTTGCTTAAGCAAGCATACACACACAACCAGTCTTCATGATGAGCTTCTCCATCCGAGATTTTTGTCCATCGGCTCATTCACAGGACGAAACGTGAATTGGTGTGGCCAACGTCGGAGCTGAAAATCAAAATTGTTTTGGATTGTAATTGCTAGAATAAGTCAGTTAAACTTGATTTTGGATCGCGACTTGAACATTGAATCAGGAAGTTTGAAGGGTATATATATATTTCAAAAAGTTTGGAAAATACTGTAGTTTAAGAATGCTGCTAGACACAGCAAGATTGTTGTTTTTTGAAGTTGAAAGTTGGTTGAAACATAACAAAATCATAATTTGTAATTGTTCTGGTTTCAGTACAATGGAGGAGGAACTACCAGAACCAGGTCCAAGCGGCGCTCAAAGTGCACAAAATGGATCGTTTCAAGGACACCTTGACGAATTGACCGCAAAGAAAACCAAGAAGCGTGTAGCTCATGCACCGAATCCTGAAACAGGAGAAGTTGATCAGATGCAGCTTGCGAAGAAACTCAAGTCAGTAGCGATGGCGACTAAAAAGAAGGTGAAGAAGTCCAAGAATGAACGGAAGCGGGCTGGGAATACTAAAGACGGATTCATTGCTGACGATGAGACGGAGGTTCAGGAAGATTTGCTGCGTGATTTCAGCTTCAAAGTAAGTTTTCGCAGCTTTCTATTACGGCCTATAAACCTTGATCAGAGGTAAATCGGCATTGCATTCATTTTGAATGACTTTGGTTTTCTTCGGCTTGTAGGTTCCACCAATACCAAGAAAGGTTGTGATAGCTTCTGGAAGTGTGGTTAACAAGGCTACAGAGTCTGCTGCGGATCTGTCTATGAACAAACACCTGCTTCATGATTTGAGAGACCAAGAGACCATAGACTTGAATGAGTCTATAATTTATCTCAACAACATCAAGAAAGCACAGAAGGAATGTGACGCACTGGAAGCCCAGAAGAAGAGAAGACGTCGTCACAAGAGGAATGAAAGAAAGGCCAGAAAGAAAGAAAAATCCCTGAGGAGGCAGTTGAAGGAGTTTGAAAGGGCTGTTGAAGAGAATAAAAGTAAATTTTCAAACATTCAGGTGCCCGGATCCCCGGGATTCGAGGAATCTCCAGAAGTTTTGCTCCGCGAAGATGATTCAGCAAGGAGTTGGGATGAGTTTCTGAAGGACAGGAATAATTGGGGTCGCTGCCGTCCGATTGAAGAATTTCCATTCGTAAGTTTTTGTGTTGTTAAAGCAGTATTTGGACAAATTTAATCTATGGGTTTGTTACATATGGTTTATTCAGGCGCCGTTGAAGGAGCTGTTCAAGGAATGGGCAAGTAAAGTATTAGGGTTGGCAGTGGAAGTTCCTAACTACTGTATTGACTATGAGAAGAAGAATGATGTTGTTGACGGCACTGGGGAGACGACTGATGATCCGAATCCGAGTGGAGCTAATGATGAGGACAAAGTGGAAATAAAATGGTGGTGTGGAACCATAATTGACTTTGTTGGTGAGTCTGGGTTGATGGAACTTAACTGTATTGACTTGACTAATGAGAAGAAAACTCGTTGATTGGTAACACTGATTTCTAGGGTACAAAGCAATAATCCAGCTGGAAGATCTTGGAACCAACCCGGAAAGAGAAAAGTACCAGTTGAGTTTGTCCCTGTTTGGTGATTTTGTCAGGCCTTTACGATGGGCAAATACAAATGATGAACAACTTGATCCTGGCCCAGGTAAGATACGATTGTTACATACCCGTTTTGTTATGAGTGATTGAGGGGAGTGTAACTTATGCGGTTTTGTCCATTTGTAGTCGTGGTCGGTAACATCTTGGAAAGTGAATATCTTGTGAGTAAAATGGAGGCTTTTTACAAAAGGGATACAATTCCAAACGAAATGTTTGACGACTTTAAAGCTGACCAAAACCAGAAGGCTCGTAGTCTGAAACCTAATGGATACAACTGGCTTGCTGCTCCTTGTCCCGAGTATCCAGAAAGCTTCAGAATCCTGAAGTTGGTGAAAATCCAAGGCGAACGCCTTTACTTGAGTTTCGTAGATGAGTCGGACAAGATTTCGGAAGAAAACAGGGACGTCATCTATCATCACAAACATCGGTTCCTTATGCCCTTCATGTATCCGCCAACTGCAGGAATAAACCTCCTCGGAACTCAACTTCGCCTGAAAGCAATTGCTCCTAGCCCTACTGTTTTCCCACATGTGCCGGATGAAATGAAGATCGAGCCAGGGATGAAGTGCGAAGTGCTCTATCCCAAGTTACAAGACAAGCTGATGGTTGCTATGGTCTATCAAGTGTTCCGTTACGGGTTTGTGCTCATGGAAATGGCAAGCCGAAAATCCGCGACAGAACAAGAACCGCTATATCGAATATACCATATTACCGACCCTCATTTGGTGCCTATCGGATTTGGTGAAAAGTACGGAATCGAGGTGGATGACAACGGGATGTACAGGAAAGCAGTGCCTTTGGATCTATCATTACTTGGAGAGGTACAACCTTCTGAAGTTCGTTGTTTGCACATTGTTTGTATATTTGACCGTCTCATGATTTCTGGTTTTAGAGACCCCCACATCCATTCGAGATTGGTGACAAGTTCGAAGCAGTTTCAGTTTCATCCATCCTCGCCCATAAAGATTTCATTGGTCCTGCAACTGTGACGAAGAAAGCCGGCCACTTAGTTGAAATCCACTTTGACGGATGGACACATCATCCTATGAATTACCAGTGGTTGGATCCCCTTCAGGACGAGATTTATCCAGCCGGTTACTGTGAAATGTTCAACGTAGATTGGAAGGGTAATGTTGAGTTAACCTGACTTGGGTGGAGGGGTTGATGAGTTCCATGTAATTGTGATACGCAATAACGGCATTCAGTTAGATCGTCAACTTATGATCAAGAACAAACGTTACTTATATGACAGTATGACTGTAATTTTGTGAATGAGATTTTTTTGCTTTTTCGATTTAGGGACCTACAAAGTGTCTGGTGTTCCACATTCAGCATAATTGATCTAACCCAATCTTGTCAAGCCTCTGATACGCATTCTGTCGAGGTCTACACATACGTAGTGTCAAGCTCTACAAGAAGCTTATATCAATAAGGCTATAATGTATGTGGATTGTAGTAGCATTTTAGTACCTAATGTCTACAGTGTCTACATTTCGAGAACCTCTAACAATGTAGTGTAGATTAGTAGCTGTTGATTTTAGTGTTCGCTTATACATTGACCTTTGCGTTGTTATTCACTTGAGACATGATATTAAATGTTTGAAACTTGAAAAGTTATTGTTCTACTTCTCTAGTCTTAGGAATTCTGATACCACTTCATAGTCTAACGTTATGATCAAACTACAACGCTCACTCGAACATCAAAAGAAAGGATAACCGAATCGAATCATTGAAATCCAAGAGCTGGACAATACTCTATGACCATGAGAGAGAACTGGAGGGAGAGGGAAGTTCAAGCAAAAAGCTCCAGCTGTGTTGATATTTTGCATTTTTGGAGCATTCGAATAATAGCATAGAAAATGTAGCACACTTTGCTAGAATTGTTTACTCTTAGCCTTGTAGACACTTGAAGTGCCTCTACTATCGTGCAGTTTGAAGCCAACGAAGTGGCTGAACCAGATTATGATCGATATGACGTATCAAAAGTCAAAAGCTTAACCAACCAAGTACCTACCTCAAAATTGATGAAAAATGACTCGAAAGAGTTGTTGTTGTCGGAATTGTGATATAATTGACATGAATAGTAGTTGAAGACGAGAT
>JAQGBJ010003008.1:0-14125 GCA_034698345.1 Sphaeridia pumilis
CATCACATACACGCTTAATAATAACAACAACAACAATTATCGGGAACCCAGGCGGTCCGTCAGCAACAATTAATTTCGGGACATCAATCACGAGATGATTCTTGAAGAGCGCCGATTTGAAAGGCTCAAGTCGTTGGGAGATCCGATTCACAGATTCCAAGACGTACATGGACACCATGGCAAGCTGCAGCAACAATGGCCGAGACTGATTCCAAATCTCACGTAATATAAACGGCAAACATTTCTTCTAAACTTTCCACAGAAGTAAAAGTGCTAAAGATAGTATCAACAATCAACACTTGGTGGCAAAAAAATCTAAAGCAAAAACCATAAACAATCTCCTCGTACTTCTTCAGTTGGTTTCAAGCGTTTAAAATATGTCTGTGACTATTTTTCGCATCGTTAGTGTCCTCTGCTGATTCCCGAATAAAAAAATGTTTAACAAGACAAGGAGCCAACCGCCGCATTCATCCATCAGAACAATTAACCAATTTTATAATCATTGATCAGCATCCCCACGTGTATTTAGCCATTCTTCTTCATCCTCCTTGTCTTTTAATTACGCTTCGATTCATCTTTGACAGCGCTGCGCTACTGCTGCGCTACCTACCGCGCGCGAGCCAAGTGAAAACAAAAAAGACCTGCTTACAATGATAAACAGCCTTTATGAACTTGAATCATTATCCATTGTCGTCTACTAACCTGCAAAACCGAAATCCGCATCTAAACACTTGAAAGCAAAATTTGTGCAAACAGAAATCTTGGTGCAATGTGAATGCCAGCCATGTTATTTACCCATTGAAATCAATTAGCTTTGACTCTGTAATCACCCGCACTTTCTGCACTCTATAAGTGCAAACAAAAACAAAGTTTCACTCTCATATTGCAGCAAAGCATTACACGGACTTGTACAAGGCTTATGGAGTTTCTCTGCAAAACATTTTGCGAATTTTGCAAGCCAGGATTTATCAAGAGGAAAGTGAAACTTTTGCCATTTTGCAATTTGACTCATTGACTGATTGATGAACAACAAAGAAAAAATCCCATATCATGTCCACTGTATCCCACACACTCTGACTGACTGAATCAAAGCTCAAGCCAAATATGGGCTCGTAAAAACTTATTGCTTCATTAGTCTCCTCAGCTGAAAAATTCGCCTTCTTTCTTCCTATCTTCCTGCCTCCGCCTTCACAAAAGTTGACATCTCAGGTCACAAAAAGTATGTATATACTTCAACGTGTTTGAATTGTACGAAGCTTCCTTTATGAGTGTGCATAATCAAAAAGATATTTTCCTAATAGGTACTTCATATTATGCTTTGGTATTATTCAACTTGAAAATAAGCCTGACATATTGTCTGTAGGAAGAAGTTATTTTTGCACAGGCAGGAACCAACAAAGTGGTATCAATCCCACTTAATCAAAGAAGTCAGCAGACAATCCCATTTGAAAACCGATTTAGGAAATGGCTTAGGTGCATGCATGTATAATCTTTTGGCTGACTTGTGTAAATTGGCCGAGTGACTTATGGACGCCAAATGGCAACTTGTGATTACAAACAGTTGGCAGAGACAAGACTTGCATGCGTAAATCACTTTGTAGGTTCAGCAGGAGATCAAAGATGTAAAGTTATCGAATGGCGAATCTGACTTGCGGAAATGTGTCATAGGTCACCAATGTCAATGACAAAGACTGACAAACATGGGAACGTTTGGAACAAGTACAGACTGCTTCCTGCTTCCGTAATTACTTTCTCGTATGTTTGATGGTAATCTTGAAATTTAAAAATAAACTTGAGAAAGTAATTAAATTTTTGCAGGTACACACAGGAGAAGGTAAAAGCAACGGAGTTGCGAATATGGCGAATAATAAGGCTGGGAGAGTAATTTGTCTCAATGGTTTTAGCAAGTAAATTAATGAATTCAATTTCACGATTGTTTGCCTCGTTGAACATTCTGAGAGGTCTGGGAGCTTGTAGCAAAGCTTGGCAAAAAGAACAAGGGGGAAATGTGTCGGAGATGCTGATTAGAGATTAGGTTTCTATTGTTGTCCTCTTTGGGAAGAAATGAATACGGCTTTGGCAACTCCCTAATGTCAATCAATAGGAAGAAGAAGAAGCAAAGATCGCATGAATCAAATCCGCCTTGGTCTTACACCATTCCTTGATGACAACCGACTAATTAAATGATTAATTTGTCTCTGAAGACATTTTTCGAATCCATTTCCACCTGCCCCTTTGCTAACGATGGACCAAAACGTAAGAGGCAAAAACCCGCAGGTTCTTACCTGAACTTCGAGGGAAGCCGAAGCGGTATCTCCGTTAAAGTCCAAAGTCTCCAAGTCCAACATGTTAACGTTGAAGGGGAAACTGACGGTCTGGTCAATGTTGCCTTCCCACAAACATCTGATTTGACGTGCCAAATCCCAGGCTTCTTGGACTCCAGGCTCGTACAAAACGACCATCATGGCTTGGACGAAGGCTTGGCCTCCTGCCTTGAGACCGTCGTCGATGAATTCGACGCCGCAGGTTCCAGTCTTCATGATGAAGGTGTATTGGGCCTGGCCAGAGTTGGGCTTGACGTAGACACACTCTTCGTCGCTGTAGTGGCCCTGTGGGAAAGATGGCGTAGGGAATTTGAACTTGGCGGTTTGATCCAAAACTATTTTGAAGTAAGGGTTACCTTGGCGTAGATGACACCGTTGAAGGCGCGGTCAAAGGTTGCGACGACCATCATGCGTTCCTTGCCGCACTGGACCTGGACGTTTTTCAAAATAGCCATGTGGTGGTCATTACTTGGCTGCTGGCTGAGTTCAGCTAAACGGGCGATTTGCTCGGCGGCAAGTTGCGTAAGCGAGCCGAGGTTTTGAGAGTGGTTCAAGCCCTATAGAATTTTGTATTGATTGATATATATTAAAATCTATGCAGTTTTGGGAGTGGAAGTTTTTTTGTGTGAAATTGGCAAACTCACTGTGTTTACAACAGGTGGAACATATGTGTATCCCGCTGACCCAGGCTGTAACGCATGCGAGCAATTAAACTATAACATGCGGTGGAATAGGTTCCGATACATTACAAATCTACTTCAACGGTACTGTGTCTTGATAAGAGTTTTTGTGTTCCAAAGTCTACAAAAAATTGTGTTTTGACTGAAGAACTAGAAGGAATTTTGCAGGACTTACAGTGGTTGTGGGCGCCGCTGGGGCTGCAGGTACCACAACTGGAGCTACATCCTGAGCAGCTGGAACGAACTGGTAGTTGATGTTTTTGAAGGCCGGGAATCTGTTGCTGGGGTTTATGGGTCCATTGGGTCTTCCGGCGGAAACGCACAAGGTTAGTAGTAGGAGACCACTGAGGTTTTGCACTAGTTTGCCCATTTTGGGTTCTGGATTTTTAGGAGTTTAAGACAGTGAAAGAAGAAGTAAGGAGTTGGGACAGAATATCCAACAGGTCTTGGCACTTGGACCACCGAAGGCACACTGGGACTTGGTGGAGGCTTGAGCCATTTATACCCTTGGCGACTCCCAGTATTGAACAGGGTCGAAGATGGACTGTCAGTCATTCCCAAGAAGAAGAAGCTCAATCAAGCTTCAAGTGACTATGACTTTCTCATACAGTTCTTATTAGAAGTGTAAGTGTAAGCAGGAGCGCCGCGCTGCGCGCGGCGCTGCATCAATCGAAAGTGAAAGAAGAAGAATCTGTATTGATGGGTGCCGCAAAGGCCCCACGTTATGTTATGCATGAAGATGGTTAGCAAGCGTTTTGTAAAGTGTTTGCATTGTAAACGGTCTAGATTTTTACGAGCGGTTTTGCTCAAGTTTCCTAATTGATTGTCTACGACCATATTGTTGTTTTGCAATATTGATCGTTAAACCGGCAGCGGGCTGTACTTTGTAGCTTCTACAATATTTAACGATCCATATGTTCATGCTGAACTGCTGGGCGCCTGCTAAAATTCAAAACAAAAGAGTGTGAAATTTTGGCTGATTTCGCAATTGTTCCCGCTGTTTCATCAATAAAGGCGGAATAATGGCGCCTTTGATCCAACGAGTGGATTTGGCGGCTATCAATCATTTAATAAACACCTGTAATTAGACGATATGTTTCGGTATGAATTTCCTAGCAAAAAAGTGAACGGCGGAGGAAAGTTGTTGCATTGTTCTTGACCACATTGTTGTTTTTGTTGCACACTTGCATTAGCTTGGGGTTAAAGTTAGGGTTGAGTTTTAAATGTTTAATGAGGGAGGTTAGGACTTGAGAATGACAACTAACTGACAGTGGTCTCTTGAATCTTGAAGATTTGAAGACTCTTGTGGACAGAAATTTGAGTTTCGAAATTAAAAAACCATGGAGTTGAGTGCAGGAAATGAAAACACTTGTGTGCACTTGTGTTGTTCCGTCAGTTGTTTGACCATTGACCATTTGGAGAGAGGATAAATTAACACCTGCAAAAGGTTGCCAGAGGTGAGCTGTCAATTAATTTGGTAAACAATGAAATGGTCTCTGTGAGTCGTCCGAGTGGTGGCCCCAAGTGACATTTCTTCGAAGAAGCGTTGGGCAACGGAGAAAAATTGCAAAAATTTACACCTGTATATATACTGGCAACGGATGGCGACGGAAATGTTATGCAGTTTTTGATGATACACGGCTTTACAGCTGAGACAAACAAAAATGCTGTAAAGTAAAAGCTTGAATCATTGTTTGTCACGCGTGGATTGACAATTAAAGGTAAGAATTGACTGTATTATATCGACTGCGGCGATTTCCCTTTTGTTTGCTAAAGAAATGTATTTATGGGCTTGTTGAGTGTGGACCTGTTGCATTGTCGAGAGAGTGCAACAAATAACTGCAATTAAGCTGATGAAGTAAAGGGTTATGTATAATTGTTACTGACTGAGCAGGAGCTTTTGAAAATTCTAGGAAGATTTGCTAATTATATAATAATGTTTACGATTGCAACAAATTCAATTAATGGTTTTGAGAGTTTGGCAGTATGAGGTTGACTTGACGGAAGTTGAAAACAAAGACATGTATAAATATGTATACATCTGCATTGTGTTTATTTTTTTCCTAAGCTAAAATTCAGGTACAAAATAGTGCAAATATATTCGGCGAAAAGTTCATCCAAGTTGTTCCATGCGGTCACTCCGAATCGAATTTGATTTGGCCTCGACGCGAACAGCGTATTGGACGACCTTGGACCGAAATTTGCTGAACGAGTTGTCGAATTCAAGCTTATCTGAAAAAATGTAACGTTCAAGTGTTGGGAAAAATTTAATAGGGCGCTAAATTCAGTTCCAGCGAGACTTACAAAGTCCAGGAACTTGGCAATTAAAGGTGCCGCGCTGGACATAAAGATGTGAATCAGCGCGGTCAGAAACAAAGATCGGCTGGTTTTCTCGGAGGAACTTGAAGCCAATGTCGTAGTTTTCGGTTCGGAAGTTCCAGCTGCAATATAAAATCATTAATTGCGAATTGGGAATTGGGAATAAAATTGCCATTTGGAAATAATATAAGTAGAAATTACGTTAATTTGCTGTTGGGTTGCTCAATAAAGTACTCGACACAAGTCTTGTCTCCAGCTTTGATCGTGACTACACTGAAGTCTTCCAAGGGCAGGTCTGGCATTGGTGGAAGGCGTTCGATGCCGTCGTTGAAGTCGTACTGGAAGGTTTAAAAGTGGATGAAATTGGCAATAATAATGCATGTGATGGGGAAAATCCTAAGGGAGATGAATCTCACATATTTGCAGGAGGAGTTGGAACCTCCGTAGTTGCTTGGAAGTTCTTCAGGTTCGATGTTCTTGAGAAGGGCTGAGCGCCAAGCTTCCGGTTTGCTACCGTAAACTTGAAGTTTCTCCAGAGTTCGAGCGGTGACGAAGGGCTTGAGGAGGTTGTATAAAATTTCGAATATCACAGGGGCTATAAAGTTCCCAGAAAGTAGCGTTATGATTAATTGAACTTCAAAAGTGGCGTGGAAATTGCAAGACTTTTACCGTTTATCACATAACAAGCCTTCAAAGTCTCTGGGTAATTTGCTTCAAAGATCCTCAGACATTCCATCATGACATCGACATCTGGAAATAAATCAAAGTTCTGAAGTTCTGAGGAGATTTGGAGTGATGGAATATTTTTAAATGGATGTTTTGCACGTTACTGTCTTTGGAAGCCAAGCGGGTCAAAGGGTATCCTTCAAAATCAAAAATAATGTTGATTTGGTTGGAGATTCGATTCTGTTCCTTGCTTTGCTTCTTCATGAAATTGATGCCTTGTTCAAAGACTTGGTTGGCGAAGTGGACTACTGAATCCTTGGTTTTGCCGTCGCTGAAACCGCCATCTGGTAGCCAGGTGCGTAACACGATGATTGACACTGATGAATTCCGTACACAAAGAAGCCACTTGCTTGACTGACTTTCACCATAAATATTCGCCTTTGTTTAGCTAAGTAAGTGTATTGATAGACTCACCAACGTTTCCGTCTTTGTCTACTCCTGGCGCGTAAAATTTGAATCCTGACTCCATCCAAGAAGGCTTTCTCCAGGTGCCGATTTTATCAATGTCGTTTTCCCGGCGCCATTCCATTGCCTGCGAGTTTACAGAACGTTTTATAAGCCCAGAGTTTTAAAATGATGTTTTCGTAGTTTTGTCTGCTTACTTCTTTGAGGAGTCTTTCGGCCTTGTCCACATTTAAGTCTCTGGCTGCAACCAAAATTTTTCGAGTGGTCAGATTCAGACTTTGATTCTATAAAATATGGGATCTTGGAACTTACCTCTCAACCATCGAACGAGGTTCACGTCCAAGCGGTCCCACTCACTGAGCTCAGTGTCCAGGTAGTTCTTCCCAAGCCTCATCTTCAACTGCCAAAATCGAAAGTTTAAATTTTTCATAAAGTATTTTTTTTGGAGTTGCTCCAGCAGAAATAGTGGGATCTCTTACAGCTCTGAGCGCTTCGACCTCCTTGGCGTTTGATCCGCCTTCCATTTTGGGAGAAGCTTATTCCGAAACCAGCTTCGATGGAGTTGGAGATACTTCAGATACTTCAGAAATGGCGCTGCACGTTTCCTGTCAGTCCCGGCCGACTCGAAGTGTACTAATGAAGTTGGTTCGGCTTTGAGTTTTGCAGCTTGCTGATTCTTGAAGAGCAGGAAGAAGAAGAACATCTTCTTTATTCTTCTTCTTTTGCCAGTCCAATTAATCTTGATCAAACTGCTTGTGTTGATCAGCTGTGCATTCTTCTTTTCGCACTATTTCCCACACTTGCCCTCATCCAAGTCAGTCAGTCAGGGAGCCGACGGCATTATAACAATGAATTTCTCTGTAACTTGCCACGGATCCCTTCCCTGACTCTGACTGCTGAAATCTCTGTGAAATTCGCATACTTGCAGTATTATACACCCACAGCATAGCAGCGACCGAAGAACAGACGTTGAACTTGTTCGGCGTTCAGGTGCATTTCTGCTGGCGCTTTTGGCGCGGCGGTCTGGTCCGCTGCCTGCAGTATCCCACATTCAGCCAGCCAGTTCACCTGATAAGAAGAAATTATTTTTGCAAACCGCTATATACGCTACGCACCTGTGTTCAGAGGAGCGACATGAGGATGAGATGGATTCGGTCAGTGGAAGAAGCGAAGCGTCAGGTGCCGTAAGAGCGCGCGCGATAACGTTTGAAACATAGAGTTTTTGGAGGGGATGAGTAAAAAAGTAACTTGTTTTGCTAAAGGTGCTTTTACCTTCACAGATTTTGTATGCAAGCAAGGCATTTAGTCAGCATGACTTTGTTTCGGAATTACGCTGTAACTTTTTAATACTTTTTAATGGCAGTTTCACCAGAAATGCACAAGACGATCGGCTTCACGCTCGCTCAGTCAGTGGCTCAGTGGGCGCCTTTTTACGGTAACGAACCATAACGTTCTTGGTAAAGACGCTTTAATAACGTTGAGCGCCGTGTATCTCAGCAGCAGCAGTCTTTATGAAAGTTGCAGGAAGGAAGCAAAATTACTGTAAGCGAATGCATATTCAAAGACCTGGTTTTGTTTGGTGATTTGATTGATGAAGCTCATAAATGATGATAAAAGTGGAGGTTTTTGCTCAACTGCTGTAGAAAGTTTGTTTTAAGAAATTAACCGATATTCATGCATGATGTTGCGGAGAGAGGAGCAATGAAGCTCAAATTCAAAGTTGATTAGGTCAGGTCATAGATTAAAGTTTAACTGGATTTTAACGCTGTTTGGCTTGGCTTGCTTCCAGTGCCAGTAGCTGGTGCAAGCAAACTGGTTTTTTATCAGCTGGACATTTGTCTTTTGCTGTCAACAAGTCAAGATCAAGGCTATTGAAGCTCATTGTTCATAATTGACAGGTGCGACTGAGCATTTTCGATCATGGACTTTACAGTGTAAAGCCGCTTTAGTCAGAAATGTGGCTATTAAGGTGCCGAAGTTATAAGCTTCAAATGGCATCAATTATCAAGTCGCTCTTAGCATTTGAATTCAGAAGCACGGCTCCATTACGGAAGACTCTTTGAATCACTGACTATGAGCTGGAGCTTCAGAAGAGAGTAAATCGTGTTTGTGGGAATGCAAGATAAATGAGGGTGATAATCAGATTTAAAATACATGAAGTTTGTGGTCCCAGACACGCTGCTCTGGGAGCTGAAACGAATCTGAAAAAAGTTCCTCCTACGCTTAAGCGCAGCGGGAGACAAGCGTTATGTTCATCCATATAACACGGAGCTAAATTTTGCAACAACTCTTCTCTTTCACTCTCACGGCAATCTCTTGTTCTTGTTGCTGACAGCTGATCTGGATTTCCAGCGGCTATTATAGACGGACGGAGTAGTGTGAAATTCGCAATATAATTTCGCATGTGGTCTTGTAGCTCGGCTCTTTCTCAAGTGGATTTCTATCAAAGTTAACAAAATGGGACTGGTAAATCTTGACGAACAGGTACAACGAATTAGAAAATTACAGAAATCTTAAGCTATCAAAAACTTACTGGGAATCTGAACGTTTGCAGTTTTTGTTCTACGCTTCCTACCATCACAACAAATGGAATCAATACATCCACATCGCTTGTGTCTGGCCGATTCTGTGGACGGCGCTGCTCTTCTGCCAATACGCGCCGTTTATGGCGCCTGAAGGGCTCAATTCCTTGGTCTCTTTCGCGCATCCTTTCAACTTGGCTTTTGGTGTCGCTGTTTTCTATGCCACCTGCTATATTTTGATGGAACAGAAGTAAACGAATTGGGTATCACATGAATGGGTAGAAGGCTTCTGATATGGTTGATTGACGGAGGCTTTTGGAAATGCAGGGCTGGAACCCTTGCCGCTGGACTTGTCTTCCTGTCGCTCTTCACTTCGAGGGCTTTCTTTTTGACTGCTGAAGCCAAGTTTGGTTATCCTGCCTGGCAAATTGGGCTCGCTGTTCATGTATTTTGTTGGATTGCACAGGTACGGAAAACCTGTTTTGCAGTGTCTGAATTGAACGTTGGAAAGGAAAGCTTGATTGATGCGTGGATTCTTTGCAGTTCTTTGGGCATGGTCATTTTGAAGGAAGGGCTCCGGCGTTGCTGGACAATTTGGTCCAAGCTATCTTGTGAGTCTCTGCTGGATGTTTTGCAAGTGCAGTTAAGGTATTTGATTGTAGGTGAATGTTGATAACATGTCTTGGGTTGTGCAGGATGGCCCCGCTATTTGTCCTTCTTGAAGTCATGTTCAAATTCGGCTACCGGGAAGAGTTCCAAGCGGTCATGTGGAAGAAGGTCGAGGCTGAGATTGCCAAGTTCAAGGCGACTAAGAAGAGCAAGTAAAATTAGAGTTCAATTGTCGGACATGGAATCATAGGCAATTATCTACTTGACAGACCGGTTCTGTAAGTGAGCTAAAAGTTGACCTTGAAGCTGTCAATAAAGCTTTTGAACGACAGCGGGCGTTATTAATTTTTTCGAATGTTCTTGCATTGAAATCTTCGTTCAAAATCTTGAGATCCTGAATGATGGGATGGAAAGAAGCTGTACCGTTGTGTTTTCTTAAGCCGTTTTAGCTGATACTTGAAGAACATAATTCCAGAACGGCATTGTTGTTAATACTTCGGAGCATCAAAATGTTCAGAAATTGGGCAATAGATCAAAATTCCGGCATCAGTAGAGATCATCGTATGTACGATATGTACGGCTTCGAGTATGCATTATATAGCGCGGTTCTACTGCTATACAATGATATACTCCCACAGAATCAAAACACACATGTCCAATGTTTTGGTTTGGATGGGGAGCTTCACTTTTCAAGAATGAAGCTGAAATAACATAAAACAGCAACAACAAGACGGAAATCCAAGTTTTTGATGAAAAATTACAAACTGAATCGTGTTTACGGTAAGTTGATCAATTGTTTTGAGATATTTTAACGTTTGTTGGCACTTGTGGTTTTGAAGGGAAAATATCCATTTGAAAGGCCTCGAAGAAGATTGATTAATTTGTAAACTTTTGTTTGTTGTTACAGGACCATACATGTACATTAGTTGATGAAATCTGGTTGAAAATCCAAACGCGTAGTGATGGTTAACCGAAAATGAACCACGGTGGAGCACCAAGGGTGGAAGTGCCTTTAGACGGCTTGAAACTATGGACGTTGTTGCAATCCCATGCAGTTAACGGAGAACCTGCTAAAATGCCATTTGAAGGGTAATAATAAGCAGTTGATTCGGAAGTATTTGGATAATGTAAAACTTTATGCGTGGTTCTAAATAATACTTTGGGGTTTTAGAAACTCGTATCCGACTGGAAGCAGCATTCAACATGATTCTCATCAGATGAACAATTGTTCAGTACAACATCATCTGAATGGCCCTGGTTTGGGACACAGTTCTTCGTCTTGTCGGTGTCCATTATGTCCTGTTGGTCAAAATCATGCCAAAGACCAGCTGGGCGCTGGGACTCTACATCAACAGCAGCAACATGGTAACCACCATCACCACCATCATTCTGGAAACCTTGCAAAGGAAGCAGCGGCGTCTTCGTCGAGTGCTGCTGTTCAAACATGTCAAATGTGTAATAAGAAGATACGGAGGACGAAGAAACAGATTCAGCAACAAGCAAAGAACGGGACTAATAGCTTTTCTCAAGTTTGTGACAAATGTTTGCGATCTGGAAGAGGGACTGTTGCATCGTCCAGTAGTGGTCAACACGTTAATTCCGTAAACTACCATGACCATAGACAGAGTCGAGTTCCCCAAGTGAATCATGGAGAATATTCTAGTCACTACAATGTAGAAACTGCAGATGTATCAGCCCATGTGTGTAAAATGTGTAGGAAAGGTTTCGCGTTCAAACATGATCTGGATAGGCATTCGAAGGCTAGCAAGGGAGAATGTGGGAAGCAATTCAGGTGTCCGAAATGTGGCAAGTATTTTAGTAATGGAGGGAATTTGAAACGCCATTCGATGATACACACGGGGGAGAAGCCATATGAATGCCATTTCTGCACTAAATGTTTTCGTAGTAAAACGTTATTGTCAAACCACATTAGAACTCATACAGGGGAAAGGCCATTTTTGTGTCGTTATTGTGAAAAAAGGTTTAGCAAGTCAGAGAATCTGAAAAGACATGAAAAGATACATCTAAAGAACGGTACCACTAGTGGTGGTATTGGAAGCGTTCATAGCCGCTAGCGTTATTTTCCGAAATTACTGGATATGTTTCTAATTAATTTGCATCTACTGTGAAATCATTCCTACAGGTTGTACAATAAAGCCTTCAAGTGTAACGACGTGTATTTACAAAACTGTATTATTTCGTGTACGTTTTGTTCGTGGATACAGACTCGACAGTTGACGACATGACATATTTTTTATAATGTAGTGCATACTTTATAGTCTAATTCATCTACCTAAACATAAGCACAATATCACGTAATTGGGTTATGGCGTGGGTTTTTTAGTAAAGGAGTTGTCTCGGCTTGAGACTGTCCAGTTGCTCCCAAAGAAAAGACGTTAGGTATCAACGACTGGAACTGCTGTGTAGTTTGCTGAAAAGGGTTGGTGGATCCGGCAGAAGGGTTTTGGTAGGCTGAGTATCCCAAATTAATCACGTCTGAACTTCCCCTTGAACCACGGCGACGAACCTTCCAAAGCAAATCGATTATTAGTCAATGGGACTTTAACTTTGAATTACAAGCTTCCGCAAATAAATATATTTAGTCGTACCCCCTGCCGATGCAGCTCATGCATGTACAACGCATCAACGCACATGCTGAGTGAGCTTGCTTCTAGGTTAGCAGCTCCAATCTCTGAAGCTGGAGGACTTCGGAAAGCTGAGGTAGGTGCCATCGACGGGTACATTGCGGCGAAACTGTTTGCAAAACTGATGTTGTTTGAAGAAGGAAGGACGTTCGTGTGGTGATGAATTCCACTGGAGACGATGCCTCGCTGGGTAGATGACAATGGTCCTTCATGCTTACTGAGAAAACCGCGATATGACATGTGTGAATGTGGTCCACTGGCTTGACTATGGGCACCGGGGGGTGGGGGAGACCTACTTGCCATCCCAGCAGCGTCACCATCACCACCAATACCTCCTACTCTTATGACACTTTGGGAGGTTGGAGGAACACTAAGGTGCATCAGTGACCTTCCAAGCATGAAGTTGGTGACTAGATTTGAAGCCTGAAACAGAATAAACTTCGTTAAAACTGGAACATATGTAACTACTTCCAAAACAACTGTTAAAATTACTTCGTCCCCTAGTGAAGAAACAGAATTCAAAGACGAGTATAATGCATTTTCTTCCAAGACAGTAGGAAGATTCGTGGCGTCTCTTCCAGCTCGTTCTTTCAGATTAGCGATGAAGTTTCCTGAATCTGGTGGTGGACGCCATTGTGGATTCATATGGGTGAAGTGGACTAGGGACAACTCCGTCTTGCCATCTTCAGCTTGAGCATAAGTGTTATTGTTGTTGAGTGGTGCCGCAGAATGTTCCATTTCTGAGCAGTCTATGTCAGCGTCAGCCAACTGCCATGTAGGGTTTCCATGCTTCCTGATGTCCATTTGTGCAAAAGAACACACGTCTCCGACTCCAACTACTTCAACAGTAAAATTTCTGAAGAAGTCCACAATCTCCAATGATTTTGGCCTCAAATAAAACAGCAGAATGAAGGGAACCACCAAAGGAGATAAAAGTTCTTCAACAAGATAGACCTGCGAACCATAATGCACATTTAGAATGTGTCAAAAAGTGAAAAAAGTTCAAGCTGTCCCGTGGACACACTTACAAATCGATATTGAAATAGTTGGGCGAATTCGTCTCTTGTTTTCGTATTGTGAGCTTGGCCTTTCCAGTGGTCGGGGAAGTAATGAACATGGGCCAGTACTGTAGTCAAAAGTTTTTCTGGACACCAAACCAAATGTTCGTCCGGTATGAAACCCCTGAAAACGATGCAACCACCCATCATTTTGATTCCCGTTCCCGACTTTTTTACCCAAATATTTTTAAAACTCTTTCTTTCGCGCCTGCATTTGTGATCTGAATACCGAATTGGTTCAGGTCATAAGTGTGCGCACCGGGTAAACACGTTTTGTGTACCGAAAAAATACAAACTTCTGAGCCACACATTATGTGTTGAGATCTTCAAAAGCCTTCTTACATACCTGCAAATGGCAATTGCAGATCCTAGCGCGGTAATTAAAAGCAGGACATGTTCAACCTGGATTACATCTTCGTCCCAGATAGTTAATGCAGTTAATACAGCAAATATTGCTCCAGCGATGAAGGCGATGTTCCTGTAAAAATTAATTCAATATTGTTCTCCACATATTGAGTCGGCAGATTGATCTATGCTTTACTTACTGGGCAATCACTGTCATCAAAGGTGAGTTGAAGATACTCATGTACCTTGCCGCAGGTCTGTAGGCTCTCACAAGTCGCCCATTAAGCTCATGTTCTAGTTCATTGAAGTGGCGAATATAAACTTTTGCATATCTTGACCATTGACGTAGTCCAAGTGCCCCGGGTTCTCTCTTGACATGCTGCAAAATAATCAGATTTAAGTCTACCTCTTCTAAAATAAAGCCCATGGGCTATAAGATGGAACCCTTTAAGGGCACGAATCTTTTATGCCGATCGAATGCCGCTTAAACCT
>JAQGBJ010003009.1:0-14125 GCA_034698345.1 Sphaeridia pumilis
CAAAAAACGTGATGCGGTTTTATATACTTTTTTGTCGCAATTTATGGTTTCATGGCGTCAAAGGGTTGAATTCTGAATTCCATGGAACAAGGCGAAGAAGAAGAAGAAGCGCCCTCTGGTTATTGCGGTCAGATATTAATTCGTTGTGAGGATACGAAAATACAATTATATAAATGTCAGGGTTAAATATATATCGTCATCAAGAAACCAGCGGTTTGTTTGTGGTCTATGGTTATTAATTTGGCTTTGGAAAAAATAATCATGTGCAAAATCACGTTCGTTCGATATTCTCCTTGTTGATTAAGTGGAACTTGAAGCTATAGTAAGCGAAATTCGTTGTGAATTTGTCTCTTCTCTGCAGTTGTTATTGGCTTGTGCTATAAACAGTAGCGAAAATTTGTGAGTCTTGAGATGGAAATCTTAGTGCGTTCTGATTGTAGCTTGGAGTTGAAATCGCTACTTGGTGCAATGGTAACGCTGGCGAAAATATTTTAACGAAATTGGAAAGAAAAATCAGTGTAAAAAGCATTTTTTTAAGCTCCCGGGGTTGGTGACTGATAAATTGAATTTCCGAAAGTTTGCGTGTGTTGTTGGCGGCTAATTTTTGCGGAAAGGTTGTATATTTTTATATTGGGCGCTATCAAATATTGGGCGAAATGGCCTACAAATGCATGCATTACGTGTCGATACACGTTTTAGCTCCAGCGGCGGCTCCAGAAATGGTAATGGACGCTGACGCTGAAATAAGCGCCGCTGCTGTGGTTGATTGTTCAGCGGAAATAAGCGTAAGTGTGTGTACAGTAGACGGAACGAGACTAGAAAAAGGTGGAAGGACACGCAATGGGTAGAAGAGTCATAGAGTAAATTTATAGTAACCATAGAGCATAGAGCTGCTGACCTTGATTCGACGCTACTGTTCTAGAACCTGTGTTTCGATATGCTAAGCTTTCGTTGTGAAAGTTATGGAAGATTAATGATGTTTGTTTTGATTGTTGACAGGTTTGCGCTAGCGATTTGGGGTCATCAGCAACGACAAACGGACTCGAGAACGGCGAAGAACATGGAGTTTTGTTAGCTGAGGCTACAAATGAGAGGAATGGAAACTCTTTACCTGTAACTTCGGGCCTACCGGCGTTTCTGGATACTAGCGATTCTGAAGGCGAGACTTTACCAGTTCCGGTTGTGGTGGCAGTGGATTCGACTGAAGTGGACGATGCATCGTCGCTGTTGTGTTTGGAACTTCCAGTGTGTCCAGTGTCGCATTCGGTGGGGAAGACTGTGACGGATGCAGTGATTCCGACGGATGTTAATAATTTGTTCACGCTCCTGTTTACCAAGTCCAAATTTTTTCAAGACTTTCATACTAGTAGAAAAACCTTTGGTGAGTTTCAAAATAATCATCAGAGTCGAGTTTCTAGTAAAAATTCGTGGCTAATATTGGTTTGTGATTGCAGATATTCTTCAGTCAGACTGGCGTAAAAGTTCGGACGGATCTCAAAATGTCCGACAAGTATCCTTTACTGTTTCGCTCAATCACGCAATGGGGCCTAAGCACACTCAAGTGACGGAGACTCAGGTGAGGCGAAGGGAATGGATTTTTGAAGAGCCAAAGGAGGATTTATTAGAGCTGAAATTTTAATGACTGTTTGTGTTGTAGGTGATGCTCCCGGTGAGCAAGCCCGGAGTTATGTACGCTATCGATGTGGAATCGGTGAACGCTGGGATACCTTACGCGGATAGTTTCTACATCCAGACGCACTTTTGTATGACTCGGATATCAGCACAAGAGACCAAGTTGTGTGTCATCAATCAGATCAAGTATAGAAAGTCGGTGTTTAGTTTAACGAAAGGTGAGAAAGGGAGCAAGTGGAGAAGGTTCGAGGTTTGGAGGAAGACTTTAAAATGGTGCGTTTTTTGCAGGCTTCATCGAACGAAATACATGGCAGGGTCTGGAGGAGTTTTACAAGTCTTTGGAGATAGCGCTCAAGGAGGAATGCACGAGGACTTGTGTGACAGCGCCACCTACACCGGCGAGTGCTCGAAGTGCGCCTGGAAGCAGGAGGACTGGGAGGAAGAAGTACCCGGCGCCGAGTATACCGTCGGCGTCGCCTAATAGAAGTATTGGAAGTGCGCTTTGTAAAAGTGAGTTTGAGGTTCATAGAGAGTGTATCAATGAAAAGGGTTGGTTTTTAATAGTTTTGATGATTTTGCAGGTCCTCTTCTGGTGAACGGTGTGGTTAGTCGGTCAATTGACACTTCGTCGACGAGCTCGCAGACTCAAGCTGAAAGTTCCAAAGTACTCAAGATAATACTGGCAGTGTTGGGTGTGTTACTTGTGATGAATGCATTCCTGTATGTCAAATTGACTGGGTTCGAGTCCAAGCCGCAAGTTATGTTTTCGTCGCCGTTGTCGCTTTCAAAGTGAGTCTACTCGATCTTGGATTCATAATTTACTTGAATTGGGTAAATTTAATGATGTTGGATTGTGTTGTAGGAACGTTCCGAAGAATCAAAAGGAATGGGTCTCGTTACTGCAGCAGCAAGAAGAGCTGCATCGATTGGAGCTTCAGAAGTGGCATGAAATGCTGATTACTTCTTTAAAGAGCTTGCATCAGGTGGGGGTTTTGAGATTGAGTGGAGAAGGTGAAGTTTTTCAAGTTTTAATCAAGACGATGTTTTTTGTAGGCGGAAGAAGACTTGGAGTCGCTCAAGTTTCACATCACGTCGTACAACACTGGACGACATAGTGTGAGCGCCCTGACGGAAGCTATTGATGAGCTACAAGAATCTAGTCCTTCTAACGCGCACAATTCAATAGACCATCGTCATAGCGAAGACGACGATCGGTTACCAGGGGGCTTACAAGGTTCTGAAGAAAAAGTGGAACTTTGATGAAGAATCAAGTGCTGAAAGTGATAGAAAGTCAATAGTTTGTAGATGAAACACAAAGCGTCTTGTTTAAGAGAGAGAGAGAGAAATAGAGCACTGTTAAATATCCTTTGACATATTCTGGATGGTGGGTATCAGTTTGAAAAGTTGTAATGGAGTCTCCAGTTTGTGACCTCATAGAGCAGCAGGCCCTGACAAAATCAAGTACATATGTTGACACACGAGTATTTCTGTATAATTTTCCTTGTAAATGACGTAGGAAGGAATATTTACCGTACTGAATGATTTTGTATGTGGATATACTAGTCCTAGTGAATTTTCTGGACTGTCGTGTTTTCTTTACATTTATATTTTGCTTCTTTGCAAAAGAATTTCGTGAAGATTTGTATAGCTTTCTAAGTTGATGTAATAGGTTTTCTTTTCAATTCGAACAAGAATTGCATGCAGATTTTATTTAGATGTTTTGTGTTGAAATGTAAAGACACATACCAAGATTTTTGTATTCCCGATCGATACATATGCGTCGCACTTCCGGAAGAATTACTAAATATTTTTAAGTGACATTTGTTTGTGTATAATACACACAAGTACATTACGTTTGTGTAGCCAACCTACTACAGATTGTGTAATACTTCAAGATGGTAATTTTCCTAAACCGAGCTGTGATTTTGATGGTAACTAATAGTGGTAGATAACTTATTGATGGAAAAAGTTCTTGAAAGAAACTTGATGTGATGGTCGCTACACATACACACACAGCTACTGCGTATCCACTAAATGTGTGACTAAAAGATATACATTGGGGTTGATAATAAATGGATTCAAGGAATGATGAATTCAATCAAATTGATGGAAAGCTGCTTTATTTCTTGGATTCTGCGAACAACATGCAAAAGATTAAATAGTAAAACAGACATGGAATTTATGACGACGAACCATTCTTAGCACTATTCTTATCACTGTCAACGATCCCAACAAGACGTTTGTCGACGTTCTTCAGCACCCAGTTGTGTTTCGCCACTTCGAGGGCTTCCCATTCGGCCTTGAATGCAACCTTGGGGTCTTGAGGCATGGACATTGCGGCACCGGACATTTGATCCTGCATGACCCGGGACTGGTCGGCGGCGTTGTTCTCGCCCAATACTAACGTGTAGATCGATCGCAGACCGAAGACGTTGAGGAAATACCAGGATGCTGAAGACACCCAGGAAGCGTCCAGGCTTTGTAGTTCTACTCCTCGTTGAAGCATGGGTTTGAAGCGTAACGTCAATGGGAATGGAACTGCAAAAGAATCAAAATATCATTATTAGATCTATGCGGAAATTTTGGAAGAATCATTGTGTGAAGGTTTGAAACTCACCTCTGGTCGTTACGAAACCGGAAAATGTCCAATTGATCCAACCACCAATGACGATCATGGGCAGTACATTCGTAATATTGCCCTTCAACATTTCTGTCATCATATTCGGATCTGACATGGGATTCGGTGGCGCAGAGCTGCGCTTCTGTGTCTTGAAATATCCAGTCTCTTCATCATTGAAGAAGGACCGCCTCATGGCAAATGACTGTTCGGGCAAATACTTGCCGTTTTCACGAAGGGCCCTTGCTCGGATCATGGCTTGACTATCTTGAACCTGGAGCTGGTCCACTTTCTTCTGAGTTGATAACAACATTGCAACGTAGTGCCTAACTATTCCGACTAGAAAGGTGATGATAATGATGGGCATAAAAACCCAAAGTCGTATATCAGGGTCCAATAATAAATCGTCCGCCATTTTGTATCTAAAAGTCTAAAACACTTTTCTCACACCCAGTTCTGCAGCAGATCTTTCGTCACCCGAACTTCTCTTTAGTCGCAAGAATCGGATTCTCACGAATCCAAATACTTGAGACTCAAAACGCTATTCCGAATACACTTTTTAAAAATTCTATTCGCTAAAAACAATTTATATTTCGAAACACGAACACTTATAAAATTGCGTCTAATAAGCAAATGTTTTCTGATTCCAAATCAGCAAATTTTCCAGTAATCAAATATTTCAAATGTGCCGCCTCACCAATCCCACTTGATGACCGCGCGGGCAATTCAAAACTCCATGGTTTTCATCCGGCTATACGCATTATATAGCAACATCCCTCATCCCTCTTCAAATCTCCATATGTTTACATACATCAGTATAGTTTTCGAAATTCAAACTCGCTTTTCATCAGTTTTTCATTCAAAAACTTTCAAAAAAATTACATATTCTCAGCACTTGGCTTCTACTTCACTGAATTCCAGAAACTTTTTTCATAAATATCATCTTTTTACCTTTCAAAACGAACATTATTTACCGGATCGCTGGAAGTTTTAGAGATGTGCATCGGCTGGTTTTTTCAAGCCGGTTATACAAAACCTTTTCAAAAATTCAAAGGCCAATTTTGCTTCTTTTTGGTTTTGAAGCTTAAATATACAACATATGCTTCGTTATCACAGATTTATTAAAAACTTAATTTTAATTCCCACCGTTAATTACAGTTGTACCGTCTATGCGGTAACAAATGCTCCATTAGTATACCTGATTTTGGTACTCTTTAAAAAGACCAAATCATCGACATCCTGACGCAACCTCCACTTGGTCAAACATTTCTACTGTTGGGACAGTGCACACCTCTATTTCCAAGTCCTTTATGTAGCCTTAAGAATGTATGCTGTTCTCGGCTCTTGGTGGTGCAAGCCAGCAATCTTATCACGTAACCTTCGAGTAGATGTGACGCTTTGCATCCATGTTTCATCTTGTTGTGGAAGACCAACGTTCTCTGAGGATTCTTTGCGGAGGAGAGAAGGAGAGCTGTGATCAGGAGAGAAGCCAGGGTGGCACATAACGTTGTCGTTTCGCTCTCACGCGCGTGATGCATCTCTACAGTGTTAAGCAAGGCGTCAAGATCCGTGGCAGCGTGGCAGGAGGCTGTTGTCGTCACTGGTTAGGGGGACGTTTCTTTTAACATGGGAGCAAATGGAGGCGACGAAGAGGGGAGCGGGTGGAGGGGGAGGGGGCGAGAGTGGAGGGATTCGTGTTGGTAGTAGTGGGAGCTTGTACTTTGGACTCGGTTCAATCCTTACGTGTATTTGTGTGTGAATGTGTGTTGCGGCGGGACTGGAAGACTCGTGTTCTTTGACTACACACAGCACGGCTCGTCTCTCCATTCAACAGCACACTCACCACACTCAACAGGAACGACGGAGAAGCAAGGAAGATGGAGGACAAGGCTGAAAGGACGGTGTGCGAGAGAAAGGCAGCAGGCGAAAATACAGTGGGAATTTCAGATTGTGGAAATATTTCAGTGAATTTTGACGAAAATAGTGTCAATTCCTTGTACTTTTCGATACCGGATTCGACTGAGCCTCAGCGCAAGAAACGGTGCATCAGGTTCGCTAGCGATTTTTCCAACGAGGACCCTTTGTTAGTGTCAGATTCTGGATTTTCCGAATTACCGTGTGTTAACTCGACGGAAGAAAATGGCGTCGCTGGGGTGTCATCTTTCTTCTCGCTCGGTAAGGGACAGCCTTTCTTGTCGGTTCTGATTGGTGCGTGGAGGAAAAGAGGAGGAGTTGTTGACCAATGAGAAAAGTGAAGGGGATGCTGTGCGGGAATTTTGAATTTTTGCTAGAGGTTCAATAGCGTTTGGGGTAGATGGCGTAGGGTTGTTGTTTTGATAGTGAGTTTAGGGTGAAACGTTTTTTTGGATTTTGGCGTTGAGTTGATTTAATGAGTTTTGAAGGGAAAATAGTCTAGAGAATCGGAAAAACGAAGAGTTTGAGATAATTAGGTTTGATCAACAGCAATTTGAAGACTCATTAATGATGAATAGTTGAGTTTTCATGTGGATTAGGAAAATTTTGTGTTTTGTTTACTTGTTTGGTGCGATATGGGTCATATAGGAAAAGTTGAATTTTGTTGTGACATGCGATTTCGAAGGATTTCGCAAGCTTATGGATGATGTTGATTCTTAACTGAATGACTCTGATTTAGTGGGTTTGTTTCTCGAAGACAGTCTGAGATGTATTGTAGGTTAATGAAATGTGAGAACAAGATGAATGTAATCGAAAACTAATGAGATTTTCTTTTGATTTCACAGTTGACTCTGCATGCCCTGACTTGTATGAAGACACGAGCGTGGAAGCTTGCGACAGCGCTCGAGCATCGTCATCGATCGACACCTTGTCGTTGGCAACGGATTTAAGCGACCTTCCAGATCCGGATGAAGAAGTACTCGTGTGTCCTGACAGTTCGAGTTCCACTTCTGCTGCTGCTGCAGTAAGAAGGAGCGACAGTAGTAGCAGCGCGGGATCCTCAACTCAGAGTTTGAATAGCAGCACTGCCAGTGAACAGGATAGCGAGAGTGAGAACGCGGCCGTTTCGGATCAAGTATTGGAGCAGATTTTCAATAGCGATCAGATTGCTGGGCATCCTGGTCGTTTGGAGCTCATGAGACGGTTCTTGAGTCACCTGAGGGGGGATCCTGACAATGTACAGCTTCAGAGGCTTCTTAGTATGCTGTTGGGAGAGTTCTCGGCGCCGAGACACAGGCTACGGCACCTGTCCACTATCCATGATGTTACGAGATTGTTGAGGTGAGAATTTAAATTTGGATTTTACCAAAGGTGTGGAGTTTGGGATGATAGAATGCTGATGAGAAATTTTCTTGGATTTTGTAGATGTTCGAAGAAGATTCTGGTGCTAACCGGAGCTGGAATATCAGTGTCTTGCGGAATCCCAGACTTCAGATCCAAGGACGGGTTGTACGCGAGGGTATCAAAAGTCTTCCCACAGCTCCGTGATCCTCAAAGCGTGTTCGACATCAGGCTCTTCCGTAGAGACCCTAGGCCGTTCTTCCTAACGGCGAAGGAACTGTATCCTGGACAGTTTGAACCATCGTTGTCGCACAAGTTCATCAGAAAGCTAGAGTCACGCGGGCAACTGTTGAGGAACTATTCGCAGAATATTGATACACTTGAAAAGATTGCCGGGATTGATAAAGTCACAATGTGTCACGGTAAGCTGCGAACACTGACATCTGATGTGGTCATGTGTGTGAAGTGGAATCTGAAATTTAATATGTATGTTTTGTGTAGGCTCTTTCGCTACTGCTACCTGCATCCGGTGCCGGACTACTGTCAGATCGGAGGAAATCAAAGAGAAGGTGCTGGCCGGGGATATACCGTTCTGCCCGTATTGTTCATCCGAAGCGGAAACCAGTTCCTTGGAATTCCCACTTTCCTCTCCCGCGGCCAGTCCATCTGCTGGGCCATCAGAGAAACCAGTGTTTGAAGATGAAGAAGAGGACTACTACCCACCCCAGAATACCTTACCGTTGCCGCCCATACTGAAGCCTGATATCGTTTTCTTTGGCGAGGATTTGCCGGATGAATTTCACCAGAATTTAGACCAGGATAAGCCGGAGTGTGACCTTTTGCTTGTCATCGGGTCTTCTTTGAGAGTTAGACCTGTATCACTCATTCCTGGTAAGTTGTGTTATCCAATAAATAATACTACTAATGTAGAAAAGTTTGTCGTTGAAATGAATCAGCTAACACTATATTGTGTTCATAGGCATGCTTCCAGCACATGTTCCTCAAATTTTGATCAACCGAGAGTCATTGCCACACTGTACATTCGACATTGAGCTACTGGGCAATTGCGACAACATCATAGCAGACCTATGTCACGGCTTGGGGAACGAATTTTCTGAGTTGGCCACCTCTCCAAAACTAAAGGAGATCGAGAAGGTGCCACGATCTCCGGGCGCGAGCGATGAAGAGGAAAAGGTAGAGGAACCGAAGTCGGAACATGACATTCAAGCCCTCAAAGCTTGTTGGGAGCCAAAACTCAACGAGAATATCGCTAGTCGGCTACCAGGTATGTGTGAAGGCGAATTGAGAAGATTTTCAAATGGTCTTCCCGTCTTTAATGCGTTACCTATTTTATGTAACAGAGGGCACATACCTAAAGTACAAACAACGTCAGTATGTATATGAGGGAGCGGAAGTGGACTGCGACCCGGATGAAGAAGATGATAGCGATTCTGATTCTTCATCCGACAGTGATGACAGCGACTCGAGCGGCATCTCCAGTGAAAACGTCGATGGCTCTCATAGCAATATGTCAGCAATGAATTCGTCCGAGTCCAGCAGCGACTTTTCAAAAACTGAGACGAGTACCGCTGCCGTTCATCCTCACTCCAGCAGCGTCAACCTTACGGAAGAGAATGAGAAGAAAGCTTAGTCATTTGTTGTGAAGGGTTATTTTGGGGCATAGTGAACCGTAATGGTGGGTATTAATAGTTTTCGATTCAGTTACACGAATCAGCGAATGATTGTTGTATGTCGTTATCCTAGATGAGCGAATGTGGAGAAGTGTAGCAATTTTGAACTTGTTAACTTGCGTGTGAATACTACGTTGTAAATGTGAAAGACGGTTTTTTATACTGGTGATTTTCAAAATCGCTACTTTATGGATTGAAGTAGCCAGATACTCTTGCAGGAATAACAACTGCTAGTACAGATAGTTTTAAAGGAGGTTAGCAGGAATTGCTCAAGTCCTTCTTGAAAGGTAGTCATTTGATGGACAAGTTAAGGACGATTATTGTATTCAATACAGGCGGTGTGATGTGAGCGCGTTGACAGTTTGACAGTGACAATTTGTCTCAAATGTTATGCTCGTATTTGTTGATTTTTGTTTGGCTCATGGCCTTTCGAGACTGGTGTCACAGCACGCCAAGAAAGATTGTTTATGATTCGATTAGCTTATAAAGTCGAAGCAATACAGTATATATAGTACAGGGCTTAGCCGATCACTCTAAATTGTTAACCTGGGTCGTAGTATTGTAATTAGGTATGTTTTGTACTGGGCTAATTTAATGCAGTTTCCATGTAACACATGTCCTGTTTTCCCATAGTTTGTCTACCTCTAATTTGTGCTGTGGTCTTTGATGCCGCACCTACCTGTCGTCGTAAGAGTCTTGCAGTAATCCTAAAGTAGGTTTGGTTTATTAATCACTGACTTTTGTGATACAATTGATAGTGCTTGGCACTTATCCTAAAACTTTGGTAATATGAGTTGTAGTTATAATGCAATGTCACACTTTCTGGTAGCAGTTTTGTCATAGTTATCCTACACAGCGTAATCTCCAACGGATGCCAAATATTTAATTCAATGATATTTATTGTTGTTGATGTAAGTAACTGCTTGTGTTACGGAGGATATGTGAACTGAGAACAACTGTTAGAAGTGAATTACCATTTTCGAAAAACAACTCAACGAATATGCTGCAGAAGCAGTACCAGTCAGAATTAAAAGAGAGTTCTTGAATTGAATCATTGATATTTTGATTTTGCTGATTTCATGCTAGCGCTAGTTGAAATGAAGGAAACATCAAATCGTATATATGTATAATATCATGTGGTCATTTATTAACTAATCGAGTTTTAGCGATTGAATTCGTGTATTACATCAAATATCGTTCTTTCATTATCAGAACACTGTTAAATCTATAGTCAAATACTGATTAAATCTTCATTAAATCGAGTCAGTCGTTACATTCTTGACACATGATGATCTATGATCCAAAATATCCATTCGGTTATCTATAAAGTTATACTAACTGCTATTTGCTACTATATGTTAGCGGCTGTCTATATCGAAGAACTAGAATCCTACAATTTAATACTGTTTAATATTAGAATCTAATGCTTCGCTCCAAGGGTGGCAGCAGCAGCCTTGGCGGCTTCTTCCTCACGACGTCTGCCGATCGAGTATTCCATGTAACTTAAGTAGCCATCGCGATCGAGGTCGTCTTCGGAAAAGACTCGGTCGATGAGTTCTGCAAAAAGAAATCAGAAGTTATGTAATGACCGGGTTTCGTTTATGGTTCCTATTGATTATTACGAAAGAGCGCCTTATTTTGAAGCTGATTATCTAACCAATTTTGCCCTTTCAGAAATTCTGATTGTAGTAGGAGTTAAAGGTGACATGTGGGTTGTCAAAGAAGTTTTGAAAGTTTAAAATATACCCTTGAATGGGAAGACGGATGTAAAATTCTCCATACAATCTCTACGATTACATACGATTTCAATCCTAAAGTCTGGCATTTAGAAAACTCAATTTACAATTGCACAACCGCCAAGGTCTAAAAAAGAGTATTTTCCGGAAATTACATCTAGCGTGATGCAAAATGTGAAAACTTTTTCTAAAACAAAAACTGGCTGAACGAGACGAAGAGGATATTACGACATCCGCTGAAACCTACGCAACCTTCCTAAATTCAATTACGCTCTCCGCCTTGATTTAGAAAGAGCAAGCTAGCGAATCTAGTGGCTTGAAATGCTCCGACAAAATATAAAAAGTGGGTAAAAATATCCAACTTACCGACGTAATATTTAAAGTCTTCATCCCTCTGCCTTTTAATTTCCGCCTTTTGGCTGTCAGTTAATTGGATTTGCGGCTGTTGGTGATGATGGGAATGGCCGTGGGAGTGTGAGTCGTCTGAGGTCTGCTGGGCGTCCGAAGTGGGAGCTGAAGCATCTTTGGTCAGGTCATACTCAACTTGAGTCATGGGCAAAATGTGAGAAATGGCTTGTAGAATCTCCAAACCGTCTAATTTACTGTTGTTGTCATAGTCATGAGTCCTGGAAGAGAGCAGAAGAAGCAAAACATCATTAGATTATGCATCTACACCCTTAATTACATTTCAAAGTCGATTAAAACAAGACGGTAGATAGTCGGCCACTTACTTAAAATAATGAAACTCCATTTCTTCCGGAGTTGGTTCCTTGCCGTCCATAAAGACCCATTCGCCCAGGTCTTCCTTCAAGTGCCTATAAAAGAAGAAGAACGTTAATCAACATTTTAGATTCAGAATGGAACTCGCTTCTATCGATTTCTCACAAAGTGCATACAAGATTAATAGGGACTCACTCTTTGTCATGAAGTAATTGCTTATCATGAGTCAATTTGACGTTGTTGTGATGATCAGAATCCGAAGTGGGGACGTAATGTTGATGTTCCTGATGCGTTGGTTCTCCTCGGGGATGATGTGGTCCTCTGAAGGAAGATCCGTCCGAAGAAGAATGACAACGGCCGTAGGAGATCAGCAAAACTACGAAGGCAACCTTGGTCCAGAGGGTCAAGTATTCCATTTTGTAGGCCGGTCTCGATGGTCACCTGTTGATAAGAAACGTCAATTAGATTACAATTATAAGTTTTTAGCTTCATCATGCTTGAAAACTATACTTGATTTTCCAAAGTTTCGAATGGTTTTCCATTCACCTTTGGGTTGGAATCCTCTTGACATTTTCACAAAAACAAATGGAGTTTCGAACAAAGCCACTTTAAAACCCCTAATCTGAATCCCTTGATGGTGTTCAAGTACTTGTTGAATTACGAGTCAAAATGGGAATTGGAATGAATCTCAAAAGCAGATCTTAAACCCGCACATGTGATGATCGCTTCAGATAACGGACACACAAGCAAATGCAACTTCTCCTATAGAACCGCTCTAGATGTCCTTGGTTTTGCCGCGCTTTACAACCGCATTGTTTTCTATCGTTGAAAGATGGTATGCGGGAGATTTTCTCTTGATAGCAGGCCATTTGTTTTGTTTACGTTTTGTTCATGCGTTTGGATAGAGCTAACTAATGTATCTATCAGGACATTTCTGAATGTTATCAGATTTTAGAATCTTGAACCTTTGATGCGGGTCTGGCTATATCGGCTATCAGAAAATCATCGATTCTTATCGCAAGTGTACACACAAGTTTGAAAACATCAATTTTGAATCTTCCTGAAGACGATATCGCGAAGCGTGCCAAGATTAGGTTCTTCAGGTATAAAACATTTTTGAAGTTGAAATCAAACGTAAATTTGAATGCTAACTAAAAAATGGATTTTGAATCGTTCTAGCCCTAAAATCTACCTAATCAGGCTTTATCGGCTCCACCCTGCCGGGCTACGAACCGCTGTTAAATGAAATGGAATATCTGATGTTATGGTTTTGGAAGACGATATAATCTACGCCGATATTGACGCTTGAAACGTTTCAAGACTGCAAGACTTCCCCCTCTCCATTTTGCCTACTTTGAAAACCCAATGTATGCTAAGTATTGCTTACTGATGAGAGGGGGCCTTTGGCCCTGGAGCGAAATGGGATTATGTGGTACTTGTTCTGCTCGCCTATCTGAACACCACCACCGCCAGGACCTTTGGAACTGCCTACTACTGCCTTTGAACAAGTTGAATGAATTCACTTTCATCCACTGCACCGCGAGGGTCCATTATCGTCGATAATTTGTCCGACAAGGGGCTTGTCGAACAACAGATGATAGCTTTTGAACAAGTTGAGAGGGAAGCGACTACGGATGTTGATGTACCTGCTGTCAGCAAAAGGACTTGTTCGTGCAACTACATGGTGGTGGACCATATTGCGGCCTTTGACAAATGACAAGTTGTAAAGCCTGTTGGCTAGATGGACTTTGTAATTTGCTACTACTGTGATGATGATGATGACGGATAAAGAGACAGCTGAGAGGATCAAGGGAGCCGAAACCGGGACTGAATACCGGGTATTATGTTGCTTAAAATAACCCTCAAGGCCAAGGCGACAAGGGACATACAAGGACAACAATACAACAGTGTCGCATATGAAAAGGGTGCAACCAAAATCCACCTTATGTCAACATTTTCGCAGTAGGTATGAATGAATCCTACAAAATCCTGTTTGGGGTTCGGTATTATGAATAGAAATGCAACTATATTGTGTGCTGAATGTGTGTTAAGCTGACAGATCTCTCCGAGGAGCCTATTGTTCTTGCCTGGTGAAGGAAAAGTAGTACAAATGTTACTTGAAGAAGAAGATACATTAATGGACCTTTTCGGCGGTTTTGCTAATGCAGTGTCTAATGACTGGACTACATAGGAGCTTCTACAACGGATTGAAAAGTGGCGCTAATCCAAGCCTACATATGTCACAAGGACTGAACCTCACTCCTGCTTTTCAATGTCACTAAAATGCTACTGTATTCTAAGCTCTAACTGGATCTTCATGAACGTAAGTTGTATCACAAAACTATCGAACTTACCAATATGCCGATTCGGATGTTGATCAGTCTCTTCTGATATTCACAGGTCTTGTAGAGCGTGGGGCGGTCGGGTCGCAGGTCACGTTACTATACGAAGTTGAATTACTAATTACGAAGTAT
>JAQGBJ010003010.1:0-14125 GCA_034698345.1 Sphaeridia pumilis
TGTGCATTATCACTTATTGTGCATCTTACTGTTGAGCTCCACATTAACCTTGTTTTTCCGAAACACCAACTTTTTGTTCTACGTAGCGATCTATGAAACGACTGTTCTATCCTTTAATGGATTCAAGATTCCTAGTTTCTACGAAGAAAAGACAGCAAATACACTTTTGTCTGTATTTCTTTTATTCGGAGTTCGAGAAAGCTTAAGGTCTACATTCAAAACAATCATGTCTATTGTTACATGGGTATCTACTGACGTACTACTCTTTATATTCTGTACATTACTGTGTGAGACTTTCTTGCATGCTGCTGGACGCTAACTACATCCGGAGAGAGATTTGTAAAAGCTCGAGTAATGATAGGCACAGACATAAAGTCATGCGTCAAATTTTTCTTTTTGAATGGCGACTGTAAGGTTACAAAGATTCGATATGTCCTATTACTAATTATAGTTATCTGAACAAACGAAACAACTGTACTTTACATACATGTGTTGTCAGTTGTAGTTGCTATTTCAAATTATAAAATAAACAAGAAACAAACAATAGGTAAAAAACTCTTTCTAACATATATCATTATGCATTGACGTCTTCGTCTAAATTGAGCTTTGACGCAGACGTATTGCTAAATAACTGGACTACTTTTTCACTACTGGAGTGCTAACATTTGGTGAATCCGATCGAGACCGGGATCTTCGGCCTCGCGATCGTCTTCTGCCAGCTGGACTTCTGCTCCTTGACCTGGAGTATCGTCTTTTGTTTGACGTTCCTCTAGGTGATCGAGATCTTGAGCGTGATCTGGATCGGCGCCTCGAAGCAGGACTCCTGGACCGTTCTGAGTTAGACACATGTCTCCTTCTTCTCCTGTCCCGATCTCTTGGAGATCTGCAAAATATACATTAAATATCTGTCTGTGGTACGTAAAGCTCCAAATTGTACTTTTACATTACCTGGACCGATTACGCCCTGGACTTCTGGATCGAGAGCGAGACCTTCTGAACCTGTTTGGACCTTGACCCGGTCTAAATCTGTCGTTATGGAATCCGCTACTGCTCTGTCTAGGCAGGTGTCCTCTGTGCATTCTAGGTGCAGTAGCGAAGTCTCCCGTGCCAGGGATAGGCATGGAAAAGCGACCACCTCCTGGCCTGAATCCCCGAATATCTGACAGTCCTCTGTTAATTCCACCCGGTGGACCCTCGAACGAATGTCTCATCGGCATCATCCCAGGGTTGCCGAAGCCAGGAACGGGCATCGGAGGTAAAGAAGCGACTGGTGGCATTCCGGGTACCGGTGGTGGCGGAATGCTGGTGTTGATACCAATACCTCCGATCATTGTAGGGACACCGGTCGGTGGTATCATAGACGGCATGGCGAGGCCTGTTGGCAAACCTCGGATATTTGGACCAGGTCCCATGAATGGTGGCACAGGAGGAGGTAGATTAACGGGGACTGGAGGACTGGCCCCAAACGAAGCAAATGGAACACTAGTTGCAGGGCTCTGCACAGCTTGAACTTGAGGGGGTACAGCAGATGGTAGAGGTGAGCTCGTTGTAGATGTTGCACGATATGAAGTTATCTCTGAAGAAAGAGTGTCATCGCGTGAGTTCTCTTGAGAAGTGTCCTCTTTTGAAAGGTCCTCGAACTTGGATTTTAGATTTATTTGAATTTTCGGTTTTGTTGATGATCCTGGTGCTTTACGAGAAAATACGGAGTCTATAGCGATTTTTGGTTTCGAGGAAGAACCCGGTAGGACAACAGGTGTAACTTCTCCGACAGGAGGAGCCTCAAGCTCTATATCCATTGAGCTAGAATTACGAGCTTCCGGTCTTGAGAAACCTGGTGCCACAGAACTGACGTCGTGATCTCCCAGCCCAGGTATTTTGGGCAAAACTTCATCGTCTACTGCATGAGGAGTATTGCTGTCGTCATCAAGTGAAACAGAATCATTTGACTTCGACGGTTCATCATTGATTTCCGAAGGTGAGTATGAATCGTCATCTAAATCTACAATGGGAGGCTCAGTTTTCTCAATATTGTTCGCCGGCGATTCCTCGTCGATGAGTGCCTCTGCACTATGTGGAGTTGGAGTAGGCAAATCGTGCGTAGCGGAAGTAACACTTGAACTGTTGATGTCTTCAGATACCGAATCTGTCAAAGCTCTTTGCTGATCATCCTTATTCGGACGAAGGAAAAACTGCAAGTGCTCCATGCTTGTAGACGATTCACTTGAGAAGTCTGAGCCTAAACCTGGAATTTGTATAGTGTCGCTTTTGGACAACAGCGCATTCGTCATGGTAGCCAACTTCTCTTGTTCTTCCGCAATTCTTCTGTTCATTTCTTCTAGTTGGGCTTTGATAGGATCATCGTCTACAACAGCTGAAGCTGAAGCTGGTCCTGCTGGTTATAATAGAAAAGATTTTTAAATCTAGATAATCTACAACGGCTACGAAAGAATACTTGAAAACTAACCAGATTCGCTTTCGTCATCTTCTTGTCCTGGTGAGTATGGCTCATCATCGTCTGGCATCGGTAGCTTTACTTGCGAGTTGGTAGGTATTTTGTCAGATACTTTACTGGGCAGTTTCGGTTTTTTCTGTGGGATGTTAACTTCAGCAGTCGGTTTTCTCTTCAAAAGGGGGCCGACCGGTTGTCTGATAACTAAAGCCAGCAAGCAATGGGGTCGGTTTTCCGGCAACCCAGGTCCATGGAACGGAAGTAACGCCTACGAAAATTAGTACAGCGAGCATTAACCTTGGACTGCAAAGTCCAATAATTACTTGAAAATGGATCATCACTTACTGGATACACTGGAGTATTCTTATCCAAAGGTACTAAATAACAGTCTTTTAACGGAAATTGGGCACCTCCTAAGACACCGAAACGTGACCTTGTTGATAAGTACGAGAAAAAATGCATGTACTTTGACACGTCCTCTGGAGCCTCCGGCTGCAGTCGAAACACTAAGACGTCCTGAGACAATAAAATATCAAGATTTTTTAGTGATAGTTGATAACGAGAAAAGACAGTTGTATAGATGGACCTAGCGGAAATGGCTTACCTTTAACTTCTTCATTTTTTCGACATAATCGAACACTGTGCTAGGCTCGATACGTCCAACAATCTGGACAGGGCTTTCCGGAAAACAAGCACCGTCAACTTTATCGTGTGACACGTTATATGCCGAAGCGGCAAAAGTGCCTAACTCGTGCATTCCAAGCCTTGTCCGAAATACAGATGTGAGGGATTCTTCTTTCTTTTCTTCCGCGAAATCGGGAGTCATGATCGTCGATGAAGGAAGTTCTTGTTCTACCTCAATAGGTACATGCTTGACCTCTGGAACTGTTAAAATTAATCACTCGATAAGGCACACAGATGAATTCAATACCACACACTCCGAGATGTAAACTTACCGATTTGTTTCTCAGATGCTACAGCTACAACGTCAACTTTTGAAACAGATTCTTCAGATACTTCAGAAACAGATGCCTTCTGTCAAAACAATTGAATCTATTCATGAAAACATTGCCAATATATTATACACAATGCAAACAAAAGCAGCTAACCGTTTCAGCTTCTTTAGGAGTATCCTTTCTTTTGTGTTTTTCTTCGGAGCTATGCCGATGCTTATCGGATAATTTGGATTTTCTCGGACTTCTTGACCGATCTCGCTCTTGCTTTTTCTTGTCACTTCGGTGCCTATCTTTGGAAGATCTGCGCTTTTCTCGATCTCGGTCCCGATCTTTGTCATTTCTGCTCGATCTGCTGGCTCGATCCTTGCTGCTATGACGATTTTTATGGCTACTGTCCTTGTCATCTCGACGGCGTGAGTCTCTAGAGGATCTATGTGCACTAGAATGCCTCTCTTTTTCCCTATATTTTTCTTTGTGACTCTTGGAAGACGAATGCGGCTTTTCGTCGCCACTCCCTTGTTTTTTGGATGGAGTAGCGGAAGTTCCTGAGTCAGTGTCTTTCAAATCCAATACGTCGCTAATGTCCAATTTTGTTTGAACTTGTTCCACAACCTCAACATCTTTGCCTTTATCCAACAGTTCTTGTTTCTTCGCCTCGGCTAACTTTTCTAATTCAGCTCTCTGTATCATTTCCAACTCTTTCTTTTCCTCCTGCTCTCTCCACTGAGACAACTCTCTGTTAGCCATGTCCTTGGCGTCCATTCTTACAAGCTGTTCCGCTGGTATTTTGCCTTTCAATAGTTCCAGATACAAATTGTTCTTCATGTCTCTGCAAATTGAGCATAAAAGAGCGTTGAGCAGAAATCATTCGAAATTCAAGTAACTCTAAATTGATTGGCTTACTTTATATTGAAGACTATGCTTCGAAATTTTGTCATGATCTTTACTTGATTTGATGACCCAAACGTATATGCAGCATCAAGTTCATCGTCTATTTGCTGCGATATCTTATCCGCGTCTTCCGATGTGAATTTTGTATCCGTATCCGACGACAGCCGCTGTTTTAGAGCTTCTGTGATAGTTTTTCGGACATTCTTTCGTATCAAGTTTGTGTCCGTGCGCTTGTCCTTTTCTTTCTCCAAACTTTCCTTAGACTTTCGTTTATCTGATCCACTTTTGGGAGTTGTTTTAAGCTTCGACTTCACAATTTCACTGGCCGAAGAAGGCTTCGCGGTTGTGTCTCCTAATGTTTGACTCGCGCCGGGTGTCTTTTCACCATCCGAGCTGTAAAACTGCTTTCCACTTATACTGGAGGGCGTCGTTGGAGTAGTTGCTGTGCTTGATGAAGCAGGAACCTTTTGAACAGAATTTCTTCGATCCAGTCCTCGATTTGCTGCACTTTCTTTAGATTTGGCTGGTACCACGTCTGTTGAAATTTTGGAACCTGGCTGGATTACGTGGAACGTTAAGAAACTATCGGTTTTCTCCTTTTCCGGCTCCTGTTTTATTGGTTTCTAACAAAACAAACTCGTAAATTAACCAGAAAACAGTAGCAAACATATATAGCAAGACGAGCATATTGTACCTTATTCTTCTTTTCAGCAATTGTTTCGGCATCAGAAGGAACATTCTGTTTTGCTTCACAAGGTACAACCTGTGACACACTTGATTCACAAACGGAGCTACAAAACTGAGATCCGGGAACTGCTGGTTTGCTTTTACATATCACGCAATCTGCTAACATCATCACAAAGTTAAATCAACAGCAATCGTTTTCATTTAACTTTAAGTGATGATTCTTACCCGTGGTACTTGGAACCGTTGTTACCGTGGATGGTTTCATTGAAGGTGACACCTGAACACTCTTCCTTCGAGTACCACTGGAAGTAATAGCTTCTTCCTTGACAGCTGGTGTAGGAGGTGCTTGGAACTCGCTAGCACATTTTACAGCCTCTATTTCCTGGCTTGCAACGCTACCTCTTCGGACTGAAGGTCTCCGCTTGGTCCCTTTTTGCTGCTGCTTCTGGCGTTCCATCTCTGATATGCAGTCAGGACAGTGCCAGGGAACTCCCTTTTTCTCCCACACTGAAGCTTGGTACTTGGTAACATTCACGCATTTTCCATGAAACCATTCGTCACATTTGTCACAGCAGATCATGAATTTGTTTCCATGCGGTTGTCGACAGGTGCACCATAATCTAGAAGCATTTGAATCGTGAGTATGTTGCTATATTTTACCAACTTTGGATGGACTAGAACCTTACTTGTTAGGATCTTCAGGGTCTTCTTCAACTTCATCCTCGTCAACTTGCCTCGCACTGAGAGCGACAATGCTCTCGTCAAAATTGATGGTTGGTGACATGGGTTGCTCATCAATTTTGCCCTCATCATCGATCTGGATGAAGTTGGGGTCAGCCAGATGGGCAGGAACCTTTCTGGCTCTAGATGGACGACGGCTACGATAGAGAAATCTATAAGTACAGCTAAACATCAAAATATTACTCAATGTTTTGTGGAAATATACCCTCCATCTTGGCTATCTGCTCCAGGCGTTGACAATTGAATTGGGGTAGACAAGAGACTCGGCTCAGCACTCGGAGCCGGGCTCAAAACAATAACATCAGGGATTCCTCCTTGCTCCAAAACTTGCTGTTGCAAAAGAAGTTCCTTCTCTTTTTGTAACTGTCGCTGGTTCTCGGCCTTGATTCTATCAGCCTCTTGCTTTTGATGGCGATCCTGATGGCGTTGTGATCTTCTGATATTGAGATTATCTCCTGCAATGGTAACGGAATTAGCACCAAATTTATGGACAATGAATTTCTCTCTACGGCACAGCGATACAGCTCAAAGACAGGTTAAACACACAAAGCAGTAGAACCCACGCCACAAAAAGCTTGTTAAGAGTAAAGAACAACTATGTGTGTACATTGTAATACCACAGTATTACCTTCAGAGATTCGTCGAACACTAGGGGAACTTGTTCCAGACGGTGACGAGACCATTGATTGAGCAGGACTAGGACTAGATACCTTCGGCCGTCTAACAGAACCGCCACTAATGGGTGCGGACTTGTTCTTGTTGTCAACTAGCATTGACTGACTTAGATCACTCATTTGTGGCTGAGCCTGAATTTCAATCTGCTGTGGGGCAGCAGACAGCGCAGAGTAACTGTGATCCCACAAATGTACACCCCCACCTGACGAAGAAAGACGACAGGCATAAGAACCTTCAAATTTCCCAATCAGAAGAAATCCAGCAATATCAAACTTACTCTGCGGAGCCTCAATAAAACTACTGGCGTCCTCCGTGGTGAACGATAAGTTATCGAACAGATCAGGCTGAGCCGACTGAAGCACATTTTCTAACAGGGCCATATCCTGAGGCCCTAGCTGATCAATATCAATCGATGGAGTAGACCCTGACAAGCAAGAACCAACGAATCATATCTCTTCCATTCATGATGAGTATTCGTCAGTAGAGGAAAAGCAGCAGCTAAGCGATATTCTACTGTACGTTCCACACATAATTCAGCAACTTACCACTTTGGTCTCCAAAGTCTTCTTGGGCTAAAGACACCAGCTGAACTGAGTTGGGAATGCTAGAACCGGGCTGAATCACGGACTGATTCTTAGGTTTTCGCATTTTACCACCACCACCAGAACTTCGGCCCTGACGCTGTTGCTGCACTGGCTGATTAGCTAATTTGGCGCCTGGGAATGGATTGTTTGGATTCGGTAGTTTGTTTACTGGCAATGTGACAGGGATTACTGTTTGACTGTCAAAATCTGCAACACAAAGATTTCTATTAGAGCTTGTTTGACAAACGCATTTGATTTTAATATTGACAGACCCAAGCCAAATCCTTGTATACTTTACTACAATACTTACGTGCCGGATCAAGCAATCCCGAGTGACCAAGACTGAAAGTTCCATCGTCGTTTACGATGACAACAAAGGTTTTCAAAGTATCAGTAGTTTCTCCACTACCAATGTCGCCTTCCTCTATCGAATACGAATCATCTTCATTGTTTTCATTTTGAGAGGAGGTGCCACCATTACCAAATGTCTCTTGAACAATTTCACAGACCTCTCCATCCATAATATAACTTCACTCTACCAACAATGCTGTTCACATGAACAATGGCTGACAGTGTCTACTTTGCTGATACACTAATAAAGACGTAGCTGTTTACGACGTTACGGGCTTGATGCCGATAAGAAATGTCATGCCGCGACAGAAGGATCCAGACTTCCAAAATGTTGATAGCTCTACTGCTAGAATCGGTCGCCCCTCTAAGACACCACAACACAGAAGCTTAATGAACTATTTATACCAATGCATTCTCAGCCTAACCACCAGTTGCCACACTTTTAATAGCCAATTAAACCCAAACACGACGACGACGTTGTTGACGACGTAAACAAAGATCCACTTTCGCCTAAATGCAGACAATAACTACGCAATCGGTTGCAGCTTTCGAGAAACAAATAGTTTGGTAGTTTAACTACTTCAATGTATTCACAGTTAAAGTAAACTTTAACGATAATCAATGAAACTTTGGCTGACAACACAATTATGAGCTCTCGCGTCCAGTTTGCTTTGGAAACTGAATTCCTTCTGCAAACCTTGTTAATTTTCTGGCTGTATGCATTATATTCCACGCTGGAGGTCCAAGGTTGCCGAACGTATGCTAGAGATGCGGCAGTAAGCATCGTTGAGCTGTGAGTGAACCAAAACATTGCATGCTGAATCATAGGAGATTGAGTTGAGCGTTTTATGCTGATGCATCTTCTGGACAGGTTTTCGTGAGGACAGGACGTGCAGGCTTGCGGATATACGTGCATACCGCTGTGAAGCCAGAAGGCGGCGAAATGCAAGGAGGAGTTTCTAATACCCCGCCCGACAACAGAGTCATCGAGTTTGTTTACGTTTGGTCAATGGTGTGCTTGATGACTTCTCGAACGTTTGTTTACCTCAACTTCTTTATCAAATGATTTTGATTTCTATTATTGCCTTCCCTGAAATGAATAAAATTGCAAAAGCTTTGATCAAGTCACGCTGCGGTTGAGCAAAATTTTAATAGTTGATGTTTTCGTCACGTCAAGGAACAAGAAGAAACCGAAAGTTGTTGCTCAGAATCGATGAGTAAACTCGATTTTACTGAGTACCGAAACCTCATTAATCCCAGTCGGTCTTGTTTTGTAGGACTTCGGGAGACACGAGATTGAGCTAGGTACTTCAAGCCTTTCGTTCTTCGGAGAAGGTCAAAAATCGGAACACTGCTTTTCCAAGGACCAAAGTCAGCGTATCGGTTGTTCCACAGGCTTATGATGTTGGAAGTGACGGCAGTGCTTTCAGGTCGATCGGGAGTATGACATGAGCTTAGAATCTATGGTCACGAATGTTATTCACATTTCTAAGAATACTTTAGAGCCAAATTTCCTTCGTCAAATCATTGGCCTAGTGGCGTTATTGAAGCCGGTGAGATCGCAATTGCGTTCAACCTCGAAATACTCGATGAAGTAAATACGTATGTTAATACTTATGTTTCCGGGTGAACTGAATTTGGTGGCTATAGCAGACAGGTGCCGACTGTATTTTACCACTGTATAAACTACCTTCAAAAAATTCTGCACTTTTTAGCCAAGGTGGGTTCAAATGATTTTGCTCCTGCTGGTCTGACGATGAAACAAAAAGATTGTTTCATACATAACGAGTTTGTATTTCAGGCATTTACAGTTTCGTTACAAGGGTCCATCCTGAGCAATATTCCATTTAGATTATTAAGTGGCGGAGCCACTTTTAGTGAGGGGAGGAAATGTCTGTCCGTCGGTCTGTCAACTCGATAGCTGCCGAACGAAAGGTCGTGGGGTCACGAGATTTTGTCTGCCCAAACTACGTGACCCAGGGACCATGCCTGTTGAAAATGAAGATGGTGGGTCACCCTCTTCCCGGACAACCGGTCTTGGATACTTTGACCTAATGCTATACTTATGGCACGCGGCGGTTTTTTTCACCGCCAGCAGCACAACGGCTTCCCAACATGGTAACGTTCGAAAGATAAGCACGGAAATAAGCCCTACGGGAGAGAGGAGGAAGCAACGGTGAACTTCGCAGCCTCCTCAGGAAACTGCAGTTTCGATCTCGCCCCAGAACGTCAGTCTCTCTTGATAACTTCTGGGTGACATTTCCGGTTCCCCTCCTTAATACGAAAACCACATTTGCAGCAGTTACCTGCAACGTTATTATTTATGAAGTACGGTGCTTGAGCAATTGCTGTTTTCTACAAAGCCAGCGAATTACGCGAATTACAAAAACGTAAGACAGCGGTTATCGGAAAGGCTGTGTAGGAAGTATATCTGAAATATTCGAATTTGTTTTGCAGTTACCGAGGGATCATAAACGTTCGCGACGAAGCTTCGGTGCGTGATATAAGTCAGAAAGTGAGATCAACGACAACGCTCAAGGTTTACATACACGGATATCGTTTCTTCGAGTTTGTTACCGAATTGGAAGACATGGATATCGCTACATCATTCTTCAATCGTGAGCACCAGATGCATGTGGAATCGTTGTTATATTCTTTGTGTTGCTTAAACACGCGTTCCACAATTGCCTGATGAAGATGAGTTACGACTGATGATTGATTACGAGGAACACGCCAACGAATCATACCCCCAAATAGTGCGCGGCGACTGAACAAGTTGTCGCTGCTGTCAAAAAAGTCTTTTTTAAAACTCCAGCAACTCGATATTATCCCAAGTTGTGGCGATGTGATCAGGTACAGTAACAGTGACTCATTCAAGTCGCGTTACAAAATGGCTGCTATACAATACAGTCGGTAGTTTTTCCTTCAAAGGTGGTCAAGCAATGTATCAGTTTGCTGTTGTGTTGAACATACTGGGGTACGATGCCTCAGTAATTGCTATCGACCCTGCGCGACCCTTATGGGAGCACTCAAACTTGTGTATCAAGATTATCGGTGGTGACGTCAGACTTTATACCTTCCCTTGATTTTTGTTTGGATTCTATGTTTTGACAACTTCAATCACATTTTTGAGGCCCACATTAGGTATTCGTCATACGTAGTCAATTACCATCAAAGTTCGAGTATGGTCTTACGCAAAACGTCTCAACGTTGATGTGTTCATAGATCCCAGATCAATGATTCCTGCTGGTAAGATATACTCATTTCAAATGGATTTTTGTTTATTTTCAGCTCCTTACGATGTGCATACTTACTACAGGCTTTTGGGGTGGCTCGTTGCATTCTTTCGTACCTGTTAGAATGACCGATCTTCGTGATAATGCGCGATAAACCGCACTGTTTACTTTAACTTGTATTACTGGGGTCTAATGTTTATCAATTTTATCAGTCTTTAAATGCTCTTTAGTATCACGGTAAGTTTGCATTACATTCTGAACTTCAAGCTGTATCAAGTTTGACCTGAATTGATCTCATGCTTTAGTAAAGGAAATCGAACGTTTTTGGCGGCTCGAAACACGTATCTTCCCAAATGTGGACACGCTATTATCCAAAGAAGTCTATGAAACCTGTCGTCCTAAACTTATATCAGAAATTTATTCTGCTTTTGCTGATTTTTTGATAAATGATCAAGCATAAGTTCGTTGTTATCATACATGTAAGCAAAATTATTCCTCCTCTTTTTTCGTTTTAATGCATAATTTTTACCACTTCTCGCTCGAAAGCAGTTGAAACTGGTTGATTTTCCGTTCTCTCATGTGTTTTTGTGTAATTGTTTTCTATAACTAAGTTCATGTAGTGAAAGGAGAGAGTGTTTGTCCGTCCGTCTGTCTTAAGTCCGGATAACTGTCGAACGGAAGATCGTAGGGTCATGATGGTTTGGCAAGGGACAGACAGCTACTCAAGGACCTTCGCTCTTGAAAATCAAGCTTAGAGGTTACTTCCTTCGGGGTCACCCAGCCCTCCAAACTTTGATCCAACGCGTTTCTTACGGCGTGAGGTGGTACTTTTCCAGCGTCAGCAGCACAGAAGCTAGATCATTGTGTGACATGCAGGAGGTGAACACGAAGATGAGCACTATGGTTGATAGGAACGAGCAACTCCGAACTGCGCAGTTTTGCGGGTCCTCTTCTGGCAACCACAGCTGCGCTTCATCTTCAGAACCGGTCGTCAGTCTTTTCGCAAAACTCTTCCAGGACACTTTTGGTTCACTCTCTACCTACTCAGACTTGATATCCAAACTTAGCGATCTTTAACGTCCTCTACAATGTGGCTACCTTCCTGCGGTTACTTCTAATACACAATTGCTCCTACTACGCAGTTAGTTCTACTATGTCCTTAAATCTACTACGCCTTTATTTTTACTACGCAGTTTCTTCTTACTGCGCAATACTTTACTGCGCAGTTACATAAATACGCAGTTAGATCATAAAATTACGTGTTTGACACAGATACAAACTGACTGCAGAGTTACGTCAACTACTTTGTTTCTGTAATTATCATTTATATTACCGCTTCCGCCACTTTGCTATCACGATTACCGTTTTATTCCAGGTTCCGTTGATTCAAGTCACGGGAAGAAATCCAAAGTTTTGGTTCAGGATTTTTGAATGAAGGACAGTTTGCTCGGCAAGGAATGTCACGGAATGATCTGCAAAACAGGAGCTTAATTAGATTGCTGAGGTTTTCACAAGTTAGCCTCCACTTGTATCTAATACCCGTCATCAGCCTTTTTTCGAGCCCTCCATTTATTTCGTTGCATTTGTACTCCTGGTCTGTGAAGCACTCTTCGGGGAAACAAATGTCCTCAAACCTGACCGTTTCGACCCAGCTTCCTTCGGTACACGCTCGTTCACCAAGTACCGGCACATAATCTTTGCAGATGAATTTCGGAACATGCCGTCGTACAGTTCCTGTTTGACCTTCAGTTATCGTTGTGTATTTATCAACTCCGGATCCATCTTCACTTTTGTACCAGAAACGATGTTGATATGTGTTGGACAGCGATTCGCCAAGTGGGAAGATTACGTCACAACCCGTAGTTATGGTGCCTGGTCGTCCTGCACGTCGAACTCTCAAAAGAATCCTGGGGCCAGTAGCGTTGGAGAAGCCGGGTAGCCGAGTAAGCTTGTTCAGGTCACCGAAAGGGTATTTTGGTGTCTGTATTGGAACTAGTTGTTGATCCTTCATGCAGTAGAGCCAAGTATCTGTGATTATGAAAATGATGAATGAGCATTCATTGCTATTATTTGCTATGGGTTCTGAAGTCATTATAAAAATGAATTTACTAAAACGATTTTTACTTTTGTCTGAGACAGCCTTGCCGACATGCTTGATTTTCTCTCGACGTTCATCAGAACTTGTAGAACCACATTTGCCGCACGTCGCAAACGGATTGTAACAAGATCGTGCATAGCGTTCAAAAGTGGAGTAGCACAGAATCGGAAAGCAGATTTGATCGAATTTGAAGATTTCACCAATTCCAGAAGTATTTCCCTTGCCGTCTTGAAACTGAAGGTTTACAGTGCCATTCTCCGACAAGAACTTTTTTTCTCCCGTGTCATCAACGACGTAATACTGTAACGGTTTTGCAGTTGACACAGGGAATACGGTGAACAGTGGATACGGCGATCCAACGGAATCGGTTTGAACGTAGCAACCAGTCCGTATTTTAGGACGATCTTCGATTAACGTTTCGTAGTTGTACACAAGATTTTGGAAAGGTGGGATGAGGCAGGGTGGTATGCCGTCTGAAGCTGGAGTCGGTGTCGTTGGTGAAGCTTCAATATTCAGCCATGACAGGGCTAGAACTAGGAGACAAACTAACGATTTCATGATTTTGACTTCGAATTCTAAACGAGTTTAATGCGTGCTGTCCAGAAACTAGAAACAGACTGCGATGAGTATGCTATATTCAACGAAGTACGGACAGAACTAACTGTACTTAACCGTTATACCAAGATCCAAATTTAGCATGGCCCCAAATGCCCCTTCTGAACAGACGGAAAGCTTCGACCATGCTTTTTCTTGGCAACGAATTTTCTTTCTACAAACCCACGAAATCCCTTGATGTTAGCGGGAAAGCCGAGGGAAAGCCCGGGTAGTTGCTGTCTTGCAACGAACCCATCAAGACATTCTTGTTGAGCTGCCGAAACCTCAGTTTGCTGTGGATTTTGTGCTCCTGACACAGAACTTCCAATCAATCAACTTTCGGACTTAGCAATGTCTACTTTCATTCAATTATAAAAATTCTAACTAGAGAAAAGTTGTTTTTTGACAAAATGGCATTGAAAAGTGGCCAATTCTGCAGTTGAATAAAAACCCGTTGGGGCAACCTGCATGCCCATTTATAGTGCATCTGAAACAATGTTCTTCAAGGAGTTTCTACATGCTTCGGTGATATTCTTGCTCATTGGTAAGTAAGAGTATTATTGCATTAGCTTACGTTAAATTCTGAAACCGGCAAAATTCTGCCTTGAGGTCTGCAAACTTTCTCCGCCAAATTCGCCTTGAGTTGAGACTCCTGTCGTTGTCGTCTTCATCTGCCGTCCACTCCGCTAATTTCTTGAGCGCCAAATTGCCCGTAAAATTACACAAATAACGATCTTTTCCCAGCGTTATATTACAAATACAAATCCATTAAGAGTAAGCTTTTTCTCCAAAGAGGTCTTTGAGGGCAATCGATGGTAATGTTTCTATTTTGGCTGGAGCAAAGCCTCAATTTCTTATGG
>JAQGBJ010003011.1:0-14125 GCA_034698345.1 Sphaeridia pumilis
GTTGTACATGTTTAAACAGTGTGAGAAAGCATGTAGAAATCCAAAGACTGTTTCATAAACAGCGCCATATGCATAGCGCTGAATCTGACCATGGTTCCATGGACGACTGGCAATTGTTAATGGGCTACACGCAGTGTTTATATGTATAAAGTGTGTATATACAGCATATGTATACGTTCCCGGTTCTGTTTAAACAGATGCGCTTCGTGATGGTCAACGCGGCGGAAAAATTGCTACGGGTCATATCGAGGGACGCACGAGTTGAAATGCGCTAGAGGATGCGCTATAGCAATGTTACACAAGAATAATAATAATAATAAAATATATGCGCTCTTCAAAGTGAAAGTTAGAGTCTTGTAGAAAAAACCTTTGCAAATTTGTAAAGCTCTCGTAACTTAACTTGTCTCCCAAAAACCTCATCGTTAGATTCGAATTCGAGATTTTTCATTTTTTTCACATCGTAAATATTAGTGAATCTTCTGCTTCTGACATTAGTTTTTTACTTCTCCACGTCCAGAATATATATGCGCTAACTGAGCAAGGATGTGTATATAACATTATTATAAAAAATGTTGAATCGCTTGTTATATTTATTCCAAAGGCTTATTTTATTTAGTACTTCAAACATGGCATCGAAGCGATCGCTAGCTCGTTTAACGGCACATATAATTCCGAAGCAAAAGTTGTCAAACGCCATGACTTTTGTTGTCGCTTTTGCAAGCTACATGGCTTCTTATACGAAAAAACAAACATTGAAAACACCCGAATAAGCAAATTGTTATGCGAACCCTATAAAAGGGTTGAAATTCAGCAAGCAAAACCTGGAGCAGTAAATTACCTACAAAAGACGACATATTCTTCTCGACTTTTGACGCAACGTTAAGCGCAAATGTCCCATCGCCTAATAATTTGTTTCTTCTTGTTGTAGCATAGGAAAACGTGACAAAGGCTCCTAGTTGACTCGTTTTCGTTGTCGTTTCTTGCTGTCGAAAATAACGATGGGCCAACCTGCTCAAGAGCGTCGTTGCATGGAGAGGAAAAAACGCTGCGCGCTGCGCTTCAACGGCTTGTGGCGCTTAATAGGGCGTTTAGCAGCAAGCAAGTTGCAGTGCAATCTCACATGCATATAGGTTGTTCAAATCCTTGTGAATTTTAATGTAGCTTTCCTTATGAGCTGGATAGAAATGGAATTAAAGGTGTGCCTTGAAAAGTTGCGCGTGGGCAAAATTAGCGTCATTTGATCCTGACAATGTTGAGACTTGGACAGTTTGGCAACGTGAGAATAGAAAAATTCACGAGTTGAGCAAAGCTTGGTCTTTAAAAGTTCACAAGAAGCCGCCAACGTAAAATAATTTACTTTCGGGGACACTTTTTCCTCGTCAAGCTGCAAAGGCGGAATGTGTATTCAATTTCAAAGGCGAAAAGAGTCAGTAAAGCCACTAGGATTTTTTCCCCTTAAGCCAAAGCCAAAGAAGATGAAGTCAGAGAAAGGATGAGGAACGGGAAAATAAATGTACGTCTACATTTCTTATGCCCGAGTTTGAGAAGAAATGCCGTTTGAAAATATACTGAGAAAACCCGCCGCCGCCCGTTTAAATAAATCTTATCTGGCAGATGCGACACATTTCTTACCCTCAGCTGCAGATATTTCATTTTTTCATAAACTTTTTAAATTAAACCGCAAGCGAGGCGGTAGTGCGTGGAGGAGGAATGATTCAATTTGTGGCGGGAAATTAAAATTTTTGGTTCACAGAAACTAAGGAGATTTTTGAAGAAACTAGAAGAAAGATTGTGGAATTTAACAAGTCTGAAAACTAACAAAGATAAAATAGCCGCGCGTCAAAGGAACATGTCCAATAATGTTTCTTGAAATAAAAACCGCGGAGGCGGGAAAAATATTTTAAAAAAATGTTTGTAAACTTGAGTTGTTTGGGTGGATGTGGACAATTATGTCTTGACGGCTGATTAATTCCTATGTGCAAATCCTCACGGATGATTCAAACTCAACTACCATACCGAAACCAGGGTGAGAGAAAGAAACCGGCTTGATTATCACAGGGCGTGTCAACCAATCCCGCACAATTGCAAACTTGAACGCACTTCCTCAAGAAAAATCTCCAGAATATTATTCACGTGTTCACTTTTGAAGAGCTCACCCTGTAGAATTTCCCAGCCTCTTATTCTTCTCTACAAAGACAGACAAAAAGAAAGTCAAAATGAACAAGAAGAAAAACTGAGGTTTTTCACAAAAGGGCGACAATGAAAGTGATTCAGATTCCGTTACTAATTCTTGACACATGCCATTCTGTCTTTTGCTAATTTTGTCTACTCTTTTTGACTGATGCTAATGTCGCTTCCATTTACCCGAATTGACGTCATTTACGTCTTTAAAGTTTAAACGTCACAGGCGGACAGGTTCCAGGCATCCAGACGAAGCTGTTTCGTAAATGGATTTTTCCAGCGATAAAGATGTAATGGAACGACACTTTTGAACGTTTCCGAGCTTTAAGAGAGTTAGTAATGGCTCCTTGATTGTAAGCAAATATTTGTCAAATATTTAACTCGTTCATTGAAAAACAAACAACTTTTCAAGTCCGCCTTCTCTATCGATTCAGCCGGCAAAATTTACTCCTTCTTTCTACTTGGATCAATACACACATAAAGCAAAGAAACAACTTGATTTTTTAATTGCTTGTATGTCCCTGTATATATTCATTTCACCATCACAAAAACAAAAGGCTCGTTTGTTTTCCCTCTCGACGTCACAAGTCCAAGTCCAGTCCCTTACAATCATCAGACCCTTTGCCCTTTGCGGCTTTTGTGTGGCCACCACAAAAGCACAACCAGCCGAAATTCGTCCTTATTTCAAGTCCTACTCGGAACTCTGAAATCTGATCCATCGCCGCCTTCAACTTAACGTGATACTCGATTTTTTAACGAGTTTGTTTGTATTCAAACCCTTTGAAGAAGTAAAGAAGCTTTGAAAAATTCGATACAGTAAATATATAGTCCCCTCCTAAACTTATATTGGATTTGTGTGCCTTGTGAAATGTCACGGTACTTAAGCTGGTCGTAACCCTTTACAGTATTAACACAACAGAGGGAAGCCGCCAACTATACATACAAATCAATAATGTTTTCCATTGTTTGTACCTGAATTATTAACGATTAAATCATCAATTCCGGCCAAACAACAGCAAATTGATTGTGGCGTTCGCCACAATCGACAGGATAAGCAAAGGTGCGTGTTTCTCAATAGGCATGGCGTTTCCAACTCGAACTTTGATTGGCGGGAAACTTCGACGTACTTGCTTTGGCATCGAAGTACTGGCTTTTAGAGCGCTGACGCAGTCCTTGGACACTTGGTGCACTTTTCCAGGAATGTAATAAACGAAAAGCTCCAAAGGCGCCCAGACTCCAAAAGACCAAAAGGGGAAGAAGATTCGGGCCACAAAATCCAGGCTGTCGAAGTGGGCTACTGTAATGTAGACGAAGAGCACGTGGTTGCAGACATTCATGTAGATGAAGGTGGGCCACATGATGGAAATGCAGTCGTTGTACAGCGTGGACCAGACGGCGAGGACGTTGTAGGATCGAGTGGCTGCAAGCCACTCGATGGAGCGACGCTGAAGCGCTACGCGCTTCAGCAGGTCGCTGAGCGAGTGGCTAAAGAGAACCAGGTAGCCGAACCAGTTGAAGGCGATGAGAAAGTAGGCGGAGAGTTGGTAGTGCGCTTCGAAGAGCGCAAAGAACAGAGTGGAGGCTCCTCCCATTTTGAAGTTGAGAAGGTCCACTAAGCGCCAGTACCAGTAGCGCGGATTGCGCGGGTCAACAGCGTAGATGGCGAGCATCATTGAAGTGTTCGAAGCCGCCCATGGGATGAGGTTGGCTGCAAAGTGTTCTTTGAACGTTTTGTGGTTCCCGCGTTTTTCTGTAAGTTCAAACAGTTATCGACTAAAGCTCAAAAGCGCAGATTCACGCGCCCCAGAAACTAACCTTCATTTTGAACCAATTTTTTGTCCAAGCACACAAGATTATTGAAACACGCCGCAAGTTCCCACCGCTTCCACCAAATGTTCCAGTTGAAACAGCACAAACTTAAGCAAGCGTTACAGTATAACGCTTGCAGCGACAAATCAACACTAAGATTGTTTTGCGCATCTTGGGAATAAATCACGCGAAAGGCAAGACTTCCAATGCTTTCCACCGTTTTCAGAACGAAGAAGGTTGTCCAAACTAGAAACGCTGCGTTCTTGGACCTGTTGGAGCCTACAAGGATTGGGCCTTCCTTAACGCTGTTCGAAGTGACTTCAAACTCGAAGGGGCATAGCCCAATGGCATGGGCTACGTTTACAACTTTGCCAATGGAAGTCAAAAGGTTGGGGGTCAGCATTTTGCTACGCAGGTGGCGCTACTGAAGTCTGCAGGCAGAACGTATCTGAATTTCTCGGTACAATAAAACGGTATAGGAATAAGAAAGTGGCCGAGAAAATTGTGTAAAGTTAAATTGAGGTCTGTATCAAATTGCCTGCAATTAAACGCCTTGTAGATCTAAAACTCAATCACTCCAAACGACCGCCGATTTACCTGTAATTAATACATTCCGCAATTAACCAATTTCTGTTTGTGTGTTTGCTTTCCCCGTGGACATTCAATCTAAGCAAGAAGGCAAGGTCACCACGCGCCACGGCGAAGTACGCCAATTTAGCGCCATGTTAAAGTTCCATACAAATGGGCGGCGCGCAATGCATATCTATTATGCTGCCGTTTGAACATTGGGATTCCCAAACCGTTTTTTAGCCGGAGGACGGATAAGATGGAGGAGTTTGTTGTTGGTGCTGTGGGAGCAAATGATTTTGTGCGCTGGGCAAAGTAGGTGGTGTCCTCCCGAGGAACTACTCTTTGAAATGCGCCATTACGTAAACACATGTGCTTTTTAAAGCGCGTCTCTCGCCGAGATGTTGGTAATGATATGCTTATTACATGCCGTCGTGCAACTTGCTGGCTCTTGTGTGGGAGAAAATAATAATAACAACAACCCGACAGAGTTACAAAGCCAAGAAATGCTCTCCTATTAGAAGCAGCTAGAGCTAGAAGAAGCTCTTGGGCTCTATTTTACAAGCTTTAGCATAATAAGCGAGCTGTGAGTGAGGGGATGAGGTTGAGTAGGTACATGGAACGGTACGGCGGTTTCAAGAAGAAGAAGAAGAAGCAAAACCTCTGGTGACGTTATACAGCATGGAAATCTGTAATGATCCATAAGGGATGCAATGATGATGACGATGATGAGGACCAAAGTAAATTGTTTGCGGTAGGTACTACTTCTACTACTTACTTCTACGACCATTTCAACACAAGTTACGCTACAAAGTAGGTGGACCTAGGACCGTTGTGGGTAGACGGCAGTTTTAGTCCGTTGCAAGCATTACAAGCGTGTGGAGCTATACAAGAGCAAGGAAACGTTATTACAAGGAAGCCAGTTAAAAGAAGAGACACAGTCAGTTGAGTGTGCGACATGACATGGTAAATTAGGTGTCTACAAGCAAATCAACTGGACACGCTTTTGCAAGTGGACCGCGGCGAGCTTGAGCGGTGGACCCGCAACTACTGGAACTTGAGGCTACTGCTGTTGAGCAAAGCGCAGGAGCAAAAGTGAAAGCGGCGCAAGTCAAGTGTGTGGCAGCGTGGACAAGGGATTGCTCAAGTTGTTACGGGTGTGCGGATTTGTGTGAATGAGCCGTGAATTCTAAAAGGGGTGAATTGCAATTGTGCTTCAAAGACTGATACAGCTGAGGAGATGATGGGTAAGCGTGAAATTTTAATCTCATTAATCTGTCAACTTATTGGGTTTTGAGATTACTTGAGCGCAAAATATTATTGAACTGCCCAACATATTGAAGGTAGACTTGCAAGAGCAACCAGTTGCCGGGAAAATGACCAAACTTGAACACTTAGAGGAAGTAAAAATCGTAACAAAGATCTTTTGAAGCTAATGTTTAAAAAAACAAATACAAGGCTTGTATCCGCCTTTTTTACACAATAGTATGTGTTTTAGAATTTTTGAACGTTTGTTACAAAATGACTGAATGTACCGCAGCGTTTTAATTCCGGGGGCCAAAACCTGCTTCGGTTCATTTCCTGTGAATGCAGAAATAGCATGCGAGAGATCTGCCAGCTGTATCGAGCCATTACGAAAATTTTGCACCCCTCCATTTACCTCGCTACAGGATCCTCATTCCCAACTCATTAATAATGTCTCTTTGCAATCTGACAAGAAGAAGAAGAAGATTCTGAAACTCTGTGCAGATCAAATACACAGTACCACAATCACACAAGTGTTTGAACTTGTTTTTGGCTAAAGTTGTGGAGTTGTTTTCTTGAGTATTTCGAGTACTCCTTGTCTTGTCTTGCTTGTCTAGCTTTTTGCTCCGAACCTGAAATATTCACCGGCTGCATAATTTGCACTTGCCGTATCATAGGCGAATTACACGCTATTGAATCAGATAATGTGGTCCGTATCGAATGCCACCTTGGCGTTGGTTAGCTTCTTGTTCGTACTTCTCCATTCCCTTCATTAATGTCGGCTGGTTCAAAGACAGCTTAATTTATGACTATTGCTTTTATATATACAGTAATATTGCTCTCCGATGACTCTTCTTCAGCTATATTGATTCACAGTCCAAGTCATGCAGCTAATGCATTATTTTATTGAACAAACACTTGAATGACAGTGTCAAGTTTCTATAAAAATCCCGGTAGTGACAACACCCACATTCTACATCGCCTGATTATAATTATTGCTGCATCAATGCAATTCGCTTATGTGAGCGCGACTTTAGCGACTTGAGAATCGATAGCGTCAGCAAATAATCCCAAGTCGTCTTCGGCGGCTACTACTGTTTGAAGTCGCCCAGAGGCTCCCAGTAGTCTGGTGTGAGCAGACAAGTTCGATTCGAGGATTTTTGATGACTCAAGTATCAGATTACACATTCGATTTTTTACTGGACCGCAAGACCGCTTCTGGTGACATTGACCACGATTCTGGAACTGCGGAGGTCATAACATGGTTCGAACTTGCAGCAGAGACTTTGTGATGTAAACTTTGATTGATAGTTTCCTGTATTCAGAGCCTGAATTTCAAGCTTCTTCTGTTTGCTTTATTGTCAGTACCTTTGAAGACTTTTTCTCCCGCTTTTGGAATCAGTCTCAGCGGTTTCTCGGACGATAAAAGTTTCTCATCATAAAACCCTTGCGCAAAAATACTCGCCGTTGTAGTTACACAGTCCATTTGACTTGCTGGTATCGGCGTAACGTTCCACCAAATCGAGCCCGTCTCATAATAGGAAATATGGAGCGGAACGAACAAGTCTGAAGACGTCTCGAACCATTTTTAAGAGAGAGAGAGATATTTGCGAATTTCTTGCCTTCAAACCCATAGAAAATTGTTCCAAAACATCCACTCCACACAGCTGCATCTTGTCATCATTGAAGTACATGCGGCTGCAAAGAGTGCTGAGAGATTCGCAAATTCGCAACCGTATTATTTTACACGGTTAATAATTGCGACTTTTAAATTTTGGCAAATGTGCAAGGTGCATCTAATAATTTGGTCACGGCTCATTCCGAGTGTCTGAATTCATGTGCTCACGGAGCAGTTTGTTTTAAAATTTAATTTTTACGACTGTAAGTAGAACCTTAAATCTTGTGTTGTGAATTTGGCGCTTCCAAGCAAGTTGCACTAGCTTCAAAAATACATACATAAAGACGTTATTTATAAGCTGCCATAAAAAGCGTCGTTTCCTATTCATGTTGATTTTGCCTTTGGAGATGTAAAAGAAAAGCCGCACAACCGCGGAGCCACTTGTGACTATTCCAAGAAATATTATAGACTTTCCATATGGGGAGAAGGCGAACGACGAGGCAAAGATGAGGAGACTATAGAAGAGGGAGTTTCTTGTTGTCCGTCCCGACCGTTTTAAGTTACCTGGTGAAATGAAAGCTGAGAGCCGTCCCGGCTTAACGAGATCCATCTGCCCGGAACGAACCGAGTGAGTACCAGAATTTTGGGCGCATATAGAAGGATCATAGCATCCTTAAAGGTTCCTGCTGTCAAACTTTTCCTTGTGTTTTTGCGGTTTTTGGTTGTGGGCGACAATAAATCCTTTTAAATTGCCCTCGACCCCGCAGTTTCAAGTGGCCTGACATTAATCTTGTCCCGAAGCCCCACTCGCCCCACAAGGCCAGAGTCCGGCAAGGGCTTTCAAAGTCCACGTTGATGGTTTTTGTTACAAAAACTTTGCTTAATATGGAATCTCCACTTGGAAGAGGAGCACCGGATTGGACGGCGTTAGTCCGGAATTTTAAACCGAATCGAGAGGACATGAAGCGGGCGTCGTGTTCAATTACGTAAGAAATACATGAGCTCGAGAGCAAACTAAACTAACAAGCAAACTACTATAACCTTAGAAGGCAAGATTTATTTGGATTTAGACAGATTTCTGGAGAAGAATAAGACGTGGAAGCAGAGGGAGGGAGTAATAAATAAATGTTGTAAACGGAGAGGGTTGGAGTTGAGAGGGCAAAGGGGAATTTGAAAAATTCGAGAGATATTTCTGACTTGCAAGTGTTACACACAAGGACCTTGTCCATTTAAATCACAGTTGACGAAGGAGCTGAATTACTGTGAATTTTGAATCAGTTGAAGTTTGATAGCAGCGCGGGGGAGTTTGAAATACCAAAATCCATAGTAGAGAGGGTTGATGATGGATGAACAAACAAGGGATGAAATGAGCTCAGGGGGATGAAACAGGTTTAAGGTTCCGACCAAAACTGCACTTTGTTATATGTAAAAGTCTTGTTTTGGAAGGGTGTCAGTTACGGAGGAATCCAGGGATTGACACGAGGGTTGGAAAGTGATGATAGTTTCGGGTAGAAGCGCAGTTGACTTTTCCGGGAAGGTTGCAACCCGCCCAGGGATTTTTAAGGAACGTTCAGGTCTCTGTTTTCTTGTGTCGTGTCGAATGTTTTTCGAAGAAGTGTGTCTGGTGTGGTGTACTGACTGGGATCATATCGGCTCATGTTTTTTGAAGGGTATCATCATCACATGCTCATGGAATCATTGAACATTATATACATGGGTGTCTTTGTAGCCTTTGCGGTAACAGATGAAGCTGATCCTGTTACAGTCGCCAATTTTTGCTCTGGGCGCCTTGAAGAAAAAACATTGAAATGAGTTATCATGTTGAAACAAGCTGAAATGTCAAGTGTCACGTCAGCCTCTAGTCAACCGGGATTGTCAAGGTCCAGTGGGCGACTGTCATCTTGTGAACGTCGGAAGTCTCATCATCATCCGGTGGCTTTTGAAACTGATTCCTTATTTTAAAACTCCCGCCACTTGTCCCTTACTATAATCAAGTTGCTTATCAAGCCCAAAAACTCCATGGGTTCTCATAGTATATTTATGAATTGGCTTCAGAACCAGGACATGGACGGACGTCCATGTCAACTTGATGATTGAAAGGCCAAGCCAGATATACGTACGTACACGTGGTTGTATTTGGGAAACATATTAAACTGTCTGTCAATTTAGCAGAATATATATAAATAATAATAATACGGAAATTGGAACGCCTTCTCCTTGACAGAAATTGAAATTTCTTATTCTGTCATATATAAGAAGAGTTGATATTTTGTATTTCTTCTTTCAAAAATGATGTATGCAGACATTTTAAGATTTGGTCCACCGGAAACGATGATGGAGCACCAAGATTTGGTATTATTACAGTTTGGAAGTTACATGTACAAAAATCAAGTTTCATCATTGAAAAAATATAGTTTTAAAATTATTGCGGGGCAATAAAAATAGAATCTGCGCAATTTCGCCAAGCTTTCAAAAAACACTTGTTGAGCCAGTCAAAACGTGATACTTTGTGACAGTTCCCTTGGAAAATAATTGCAAACTTGACTCACTACTGACAGAGTCTGTAGACTGTAGATTGAGAGCAAGATTACAAAAATTCCTTACCTCCAATTCAAGCCTTGCATCATCGCCTACAGATATAATTTATATTTCTATCAAGAAAAATTCTTTTTGTTGTCTCAACCAATTCCATTGCAAATCTACAAAGAGAAGTTTTTTCCTCTACGTTTACATTAATTTCCACTCTTCCCAAATCTATTAAAAATCCTTCGGTCTGACACAAGATGAATCTCGCAACTTTTCTGAGAGACGCTTTCATATTTACTTTGAGGAAACTATTCAGCCAGCATATATTTATTGCTGTATACATACAGAATCTTGGTTGACGATGATGATATGTTGCGATGACGGCATTTGTTTCTTGTTGATGTTTTTTAAACTTGTGCCGCCGCAACCATGTTTTTGCTACGTCGACAAGTTGGCCAAGTTGAAAAACATATTTACAGACGAACCGTCGTCGTCTCGTTTCTCATACAAGAAGAAAAGCAAAAGAATGACTAACTGACTGAGTGATGATGAAACCGGCATGTGACCTTATGAATTGCTTTGACGGAAGGAAGTCGTTTCATTTCAACTTCTTTTGCTTGAGCATGTGTTCACCAAAGTGGCGGATGTACCACCACCAAAAGTTGACTTTGAAGCTCCACTTCTTGAGCCTGCGCTTTACGCCCTTTAACCTGGAAAAAATCCAGCCTTCTGATACACCCACACTCAGAGTTATGTCAGACTCTCAGACGGAAACATTATGAAAAGTTGGAGGAAATTGAAACGACCTTTGGCTGAACGGTTTAGAAAAAGAATGGATTTTTTAGCCGCCCGTTGGCTGGTAGCGATTAGCGGTTCCTTTTGTGTTTTACAGTCAACTCATTGACTTTTTTACGTCTACGGAAAAGAACTCATCATTATTCATGAATCGGTCTTTGAAGAAAAGAGAAGACAGAGAAATGACAATGGGAATTCCCTGCCAATTAGTAAGTTTGTTCAGGGAAATACCGACAAAATCAGTGGTGAAATCTTCCTGTTGACATGTCAAGCCTGGCCAAAACTTTCAACTTTTTTTCCAAATCTTCAAAAGTTAATTCTTAAGTAAAGCTTGACAGGAAAAATGGGACGGAGGATGAGATGTGGTTTTAAGAAACTTCTTTTTTATTGGCAAATTGGCAAAAATGTTGCAAGATAATAATTTATGTATTTACTTGGTTCCATTTTGCAGACTCACAGCTTCAGCAGTACGGCGAAGTTAATCAACTGGGCGGAGTCTTTGTTAACGGAAGGCCGCTGCCTAATGGAGTACGACTTCGCATCGTCGAACTCGCCCAGCTTGGAATCCGCCCATGTGACATTTCAAGACAACTTCGCGTTTCTCACGGATGCGTGTCCAAGATTTTGGCGAGGTACGTGGAAAAACACTGTGGTGGAGATCAGTTACCGAAATATACAATTTTTGTTGATCTTGGAATCAGTTCAAGGTTTATTGTTTGGGCTCGTAAAAAATTGGCGCAAATTTTTGGCGGCAAATTCAAAAAAATCCAGAGAAAGTACTATAACTGATACAACTTTCACCTGTTCCACAGGTACCATGAAACTGGCTCAATCCTCCCAGGAGCAATAGGAGGGAGTAAACCACGCGTGACGACGCCCAAGGTGAGTTTTTACAAGTAAAAAGGGGAAGTCAGAAGTTACATAAGAAAAGTATACAGAGAGGAGATGAGACTTTAGGATAAGAAGAACGCCCATTTTTACGTAAGCCACCGACGGATCTGCTTGGATGAGAAGGAAATCAGTTGGAGATGAGCACAGATTATCATTGGTTCTTACGTTTCTCAATGCTTTATAGTGCGGCACCAGCGTTGACTATTTTAGTTCCCAAGAGTTTACACGGCACCAACTGAACCGAGTCGAGTTATTACTAGATTTTTAAACGTCTAAGAGGAAAATACGGCCGACATATGTTTATTCATGAATTGTAGTGGCTAGATTCCATAGAGTTTAAAATTCTCATTCTAGCTCGCCATACACCAGCTTTATAATTATGCTGTGCAGTAGTTGAAGATTGGAGAAGCGATAATTGATTCTAGAAGCGTTGCTGAATTTGTGACCACGTAGTAAGAGAAGAATTACAAAGTGAGATGAGGCACGCCATGAAAAACATGTCACGGTTTGCAAAGGAATTGTAATTAGTTTTGCAAGCCAAAGTAGACAAAGATCAAGATTATAAAGAAGGCAACAACGTTCTTGGCTTGCTATGGTTTTTCAGCAATTAATTCGGAACAAGTGGGAGGAATGCCTTGTCGTTGTTGGTATCTGGTTGGTTGACTGACTCTGATTTTTGCCCCTCAAATCAATTCCAGGTGGTCTCTTACATCAAAGACTTGAAGCAGAAAGACCCGGGCATTTTTGCGTGGGAGATTCGGGACAGGTTGCTCGCGGATGGCGTCTGCGATAAATTTAATGTCCCGTCCGTCTCATCCATTTCGAGGATTCTTCGGAACAAAATTGGTGGATTGGCACATCACCATCATTTAACTCAATCTCTTCATCAGCCACAACACCACCACAACCACCACCAAACATCTGTCGGCGGTTCAGCAGAAATGGTCAATTCGGGCTCGGCAGGTGGCGCTGGTGGCGGCGGCGGCGGAGCCGCCGCCCCTCCACCGCAACCTCATCATCATCATCACCACCCACAACACAATGGATCTGTGGCAGCACTTCATCATTATGATACCAAACATCACCACGCTGCAGCGGCTGCCGCCGCTACAGCCGTCGCTGCGCTCGCGGCTGGTCCTTTGTATAATTCGATTTATCAGCCTTATGGACCTTATGGAGTTCATCATGCGCAGGTGGGTTAAAGTATTTTCTTCGATGCGACTTCCGCTTCCTTGAGGCCAGAGAATAAAAAGAGATTTACCTTCAGGGCGGAGCTTCGGGTCAAATGGGCTCCTCCTCCTCGCCACCTTCGACATCGCCCATGACCTCCATGGTTTCGATGGCTTCCAAGTTGGGTTCGGGGGTTGTGTGTCATTCGTCGCTTCCGAATTCCACTTCGCCTTCATGTTTGCACGTAATGAGGACAAACGGATGGGGGGCTGGTGGTCCAGGAGCCCCTGAACTTTTGGGACCTGGTGGCGGGAATATGGCCTTCAGGCAGAGCTTAGGCTTCCCTGGGTCACATCATCATCAGGTGAAGGGGCGGGAAATTCAAATTTTAAATGAACCAAGGAGAAAAAGTAATCATGGCTTGGTTGCAGATGAACATGGCAGACAGCGCGGCTAGCGCCGCTGCTGCCGCAGCGGCGCAAAACTACAACTATTACATGTACCTCCAGAGCTGTAATGTGGCTGCATCAGAAGCGTCGCCGGCGAATGCGCCTTCGCTGACTCCTCCTCCAACGAGCACTTCAAGTTCGCCGAATGCGAGTTTGTTAAGTAGTGGAATGAATGGACAGCAGCAGAGTTCGTTACGGAATGAGATGTAATTTAAGATGTGTGTGTTTAAAAATCTTGCCGCCACTCCTTTGTGCAACAAGGCCAATTAGTATGACAGCGACGAGTTTTAATTGCGAATCATAAAGTCAACACCATATATAGAGACTTATCTGTAACGAATGAAACATTATTTTTTGATAGGGAATTACGTGTAGGGATTTGGCTAATGAAAGTATATAAGTAAAGTTAATTATTATTATTGTATACAAATGTATAGTGATGAATGAGGGACAGAAAGCAATTTGATTAGAGATTAGAAGCCATGTTGGTGAGTTATTATAAACTTATCTCGTTTTGACGATTTTAGGCTAAAGAAGCTTCTTCTTTTACGGAACTTTATATATTTTGTTGGTACCCAAGTCATGTTTTGCGTTGGGACCTTTTGACCTTTGTTTTTTATCTGGTTGATGATGGGAATGAATTACATGTAGACATAGGGCTGAATGTATAGAACTTGTTTAAAAATTGACCTTTGAACTCTACTTGAGTTGTAATAATTCATTTCAATATTGGTATATAATTGTGTAAAAGACGATGAGCTTTGAAGGAATCATAGTTGGTTCAAGAATCCTTGTAAATTATTCTAGTTAAGGTTTTGGCGGGATTTTTAAGAACATTGTTACGCTTAAGCGGCTTCTGATGACGCTGCGCTAT
>JAQGBJ010003012.1:0-14120 GCA_034698345.1 Sphaeridia pumilis
CACTCATCCACGCTGTCCACATGGACCCCAACCTTTGGGACGAGCCTGAAAAGTTCAACCCGAATCGGTTCATCAACAGCGAAGGGGTTGTTACCAAACCAGAGTATTTCATTCCCTTCGGAGTTGGTCGAAGGCGGTGTTTGGGCGACGTTCTAGCAAGAATGGAGCTCTTCCTCTTCTTTACTTCCCTCCTTCACGTCTACAACTTGGAACTTCCTGAAGGAGCCAAGCTTCCCGAGTTCGAAGGCAGCAGCACTGGCTCAGTCCCGTTGGCTGACAACTGCAAGGTAAAATTATCTCTTTTATAAATATATTTATATTAGTCGTGGCAGCTATTTACCTGCTCCAGTTTGTCTTTTTTTCTCCATCGCCACTCGATACTTTAATAATATTTGAACTGGATTGGAGCATCGTACTTTGTCCTCCTCGTAACCATTTTTAACACATGTCTTCTCTGTCTGACCTGCAGGTACGTGCCGTCCCACGACAAATCCAGCTCATGACCAGCTCGGGTGAAACGGTCGAGGCTTCGCTGGACTCTATCCTGGCATCAGGAGGAGCGACAAAATAATAGTCAAAATGATAAGCTTGAGTACAAAGACTATATATTTATTTCTCCAGCCCCCCCCCCTATATAGTTACACTGTGATTCTTGTTGGTTCTGTGTATAGGCCTTGTTCGTTGTTCTTATGTTGTCATAAGCTATAGCTCATAGGTATAGCCTAGCCTATATAAGGTCCCAACGTCCTTCAAGGGACAGGGAACGCCAAATGAGTCTGGTCTCCTCGTTCGTTATACGTTCGCTAGCGGCAGCGTTATCGCAACGGCTTTTATCCTGTATTCCACTTTACGAAACCGCCTTCTCCTATCAGAGAGTTAAGCGGCCCTAGGAACGGCCATATCCTCTCAAGTCAATCGAGTATAGCTTCTTCCTTGACGGCCTACTAGAGGATTCTAGTGCCTTTTCATCAAGTGTCACTAGAATAGTATTCGCTGACTATATGCTCTTTGCAAGTGATTAGCTCAACTAGAATCTAGTGTCTACTTTTTCTATCCGCATGACTGGGATTTTACAGTATGTAATTTATGACGCCCCTTTTCGTGGCAGATGATCCACCTTATATCCGTTGCAAAACAACCAAGTGTCACAGATTCCCGCCTAATTGCAGTACTGCTAAGGTTTATACACAATGTTGACGAGTCAAAACAACACGGGCAGAGTCAGTGCGCTTTCAGCGTCGCCTTGTTTTGGCGGCGCTGTCAGCGCCTGCCTGTACTGTGGAGCAAAAGGTTTTTTCCTCCTTGCTCTTTTACCATTAACACGGTGGGTAGATTACCGACTAATATTATTGTGTCTATATTTTTGTAAAATACAGGTGTAATAGCTAATACTGTCTTAGCATAGTCTATAGGCCCGCAAGGTGGCAAACATTTGGTTTGATGCGCTTCTCGTCCCTCGCTCGCAGGGCGTCGACGAGAAGCAGACTGGACAGAACCGTACTTTTCGCTCAGAGAAGATGACGGGAGTCAGCATTAGTCTTGATTTCCGGTGATAAAAGTTACAATTATTTAAGTGCGAGCGCATCAAAAAAGTCGTATTTTTGTTATTACTTTTATATGTAATCTGTAGCATCTTCTGTCGAAGACTGAGATAAAAAGTTAAGGGTGATGCAGCAGTACCTCAAAATAAAGGTAAACAAGACTTGTAATCTCGTTTCCACTTTTCTTCCTCATTCGCATACATTAAATTGGTCTCAAATGCATTATTATTGCAAGTTTAACTTGGAATTTAACTAGACGTCAGCCGCAAATATTTTTTCCAGTCAGCAGGACATTATCCTTTCACCTTGTTGCTTACTTCAAGAAATGCAATTAGATGACAGCATTCCGTATTACAGGTGGACGCTCATGACTGACATTTAATGGCAATGCCCTACTTTTGCTGACACGTAATTCTTCCATCTCTCGCGATCCCACAATATGTCAAAGAGGCGCTAACGGCCGTCGCTGGCTGTCAATTGCTTCAAATTAAATCCCATTGACATTACTATTTACAGCCTCGTCACAGCGTACCGCCTACACAGCAACTCAAGTGTCGGGAAATGCCTTTACAAGCTAATAACCCGCTAAGCGACGATGACTAATGTCCAATACCGCCACGGACATTGCCTCTGTAAACAACAATTAAATCCTTATTGATCACTTGACAAAATACAATTCAACAAGAGTTAACGACTCCAGTTACATCACATCACAAACAACTACACGTTACGCGGTAAACAATCGTATAAACTCAACCGCAATTAATATTCAGCTTATTGCCTCACATTCTTTACTTCCAACGAGTTCATCCTTGACTCCTTGAGGTTAAATGCTCTACGAATTCTTTATTTTCTGCAATTACCGTCATTGAACTTTTGACCTACTAGCCGAATGCGACAAGTTGGAAAAAGAAACTTTACCTGAAACGTTGTTGTTGGAAATTAGTATTAATAGAGGGCGCAGGTTATGGGGGTTCAAATTTCAGGTAATTGGCATGCATTCACAACATGAACCGGTGTTATGAAACTGTGTTTAGATTTTGAAAATGCGTTGATAATATTTTGACTGCAAAGGAGACGGGTCAGATGCTTGACATTTACCTGTTAGTGTATTGAAATGCTCTTTGAACTTGTTATTTTCTTATTAAATACACATGGAAGGAACATGTTGTGAAATGTTGTTCGATATTTTCTTGGCAGCAGCCACTCATCAAAGTATATACGATGGACTAGCGGATAGTGTAAGTTGTTTACTTTCCCTGTAACTCGACAGTAAGTGAAATAAGAAGTTGTTGACTATCCAGAAAAACAAAGTACAAAAATTAATGTTATAGTTTTAAAGGTACTGTATTGCCAATAGACAGTTGCCTGAAGAAACTTGGAAAAGTCAGTTTTACTTTGTCCACTTTCAACGCGGAAGTAAAAAATTGATTTTTCTCCGGTCTTGTATTCCAAGGGCACTGTTCCAAGGTTATTTTTAATGCCAGCTCCAAACGTGGTGTTTTTCAAACTTATATGTGTCAGAGTCACATATCTAACGTACATGAAACCTCTTGCCCATCAATTTGGCCTCTAAATTGTTTTATTTTGTCCAACTTGCCAATGCATGTACGCAGCACGTGAAGGGAAGTGGATTTTACATATTTTCCCGCTTCGTACCCATAAATTACCGAACTATTAATAAAAATTTTGGATCGATGAAGCTCGTGTTCAACTCCTTCTCTTCAGAACTTGGTCATTCCTGCTTTCGAATCCATACTTTGTGGTTGGCCAATTCAAACTTCCAAATTTTTGCTTATATATTTTCCAAGTAAACGTTGCTGCGAGTCAAGTACTTACAATCAATCCTAAATATGTTTGAAAAATTTAAGAGGGGATTTGAAAAGGCTGCTGCACGAGTTCGAAACCGTATTTCGAACGCAGTAGCGAATTGGACCTCTACAACATACGAAACGGCTGTTTTGCAGAACTTGTCGTTTCTGAAAGGCTGCTCGACATACTTTGGCGTCCCTGTGACCATCAAAGGTGATGATATTTCGGTGAGCAAGTCTCGGTGGAAGCGCTTCTTTTGGGCTTGCAATCGAAGTCTACTGTTGCTGCGCGCCATTGTCATCACTTCTGCATTGGTTCTCGTTTTGACAATCGACGCCCTTTGGAACCCACGGTTTTTCTGTCTTTACGTCGTTGCTTTCATCGGAGTACTTGAAGCTTCATTCTGCCGGTTGCCAGTGCAAAAACACAACGTTAACGGTTTTGTCTTAGCTTGGAAATTTATCTTGAAGTATAAGTCAGATGTTGATGCTCCAAATCTAATTGTTTGGATTCTGCTGTTGTTTCCGCTGTCGAGTTGTTTGGCAAGTGTCTTGTTCAGCACATTAATTGCTTTAAATCCCGATATGATGATCCAATTTCGGTTCATTTTGACCTGGGCTCGCGACGAAGGCCACGTCTCCGATGGGTGGTTCTACTACGCATTGGTCATCATTTGCTCTTTTCTCGACTTTTGGTCCATTTCCTTCATTGCTGGAAGTATTCTTCTTCCACTCCCGTTGCATATGCTGTTTTTGGAAACATGGTGCAGCAAAATATCGGAACTCGTTCAAGGTACATTCTGTAGTTTTTCAGCTCAAAACTAGAATTTCGCATATTAATTCGACTGTTTCTTTAGCTCAACGACAACGACGGGATGTCGGAGGCTTCGACTCGCTGTCCCAGACTTGGCAAAAACTTTCCGAACTCGTGGTCGCCCTTCGCAACTTCAACTCGAGCCACGCAACAGTGGTTCTCGTGTACAAGCAGGCTAGTCTTTCGCTTGCTATTTTTGCGATATCTTGCACCATTCTGATGCCCTTCGACGGCAATTTGGTCCTACTCGTTTTCATGTCGTATATGAGCTTTGTGTGTCCATTCACGTACCCGCTGTTGTACTACCGTGCATACGATGTCAGCGCAGGGCTTCAAGACGCAATTTTTGAGCTTCAAAAAATCCCACATGACAATTTTCAAAAGGCGATGCTGGAACGAAGGCTTCGATCAGTCACTACGAAGGGAATCCAGGTTGGCAGCTTTCATACGTTCGAGCGCGAGTCGGTGCTAATATACTTCGATTTCCTGATCATTCAAGTCGTCGACATTGTATGTGCTTATCAGTAAGTGAACTTGTAAATTGTTCGACAACTCCGAACCCATATTGGTCCAAAATAAAAAACTATAGCTTAAGCAACCAAATGCAATTATATGTACTCTTTTGCCACGTGCAAAAAATTGTCAGCATTTCTGGCTTCAAGAAATATAATACCTCTTTAGAGAGCGCCTAAAGAAACCTTCTAACTTGACTGATGAGATGATTGCTTGTGACGCCGAACTTTCCTAAAAAGGCCATCACCGTCATATGAAAAACTGTCTGTGGATAAACAACTAGATTGTTCATATTATCTTTAACTCTGCAGTAAGGGAAATAAGAATTTATTGACAATACAGAAATAAAAAGACCAAAGTACAAAAATATGACGGATGGTGACAAAATACACGTAACGTATAAAGCATGGCAGTTGAGTTAAGATGTAGAAATCATCAAAAATACGTATGTTTCGATCACAAGTCAATATCACAATGGCTATAATGGCTCTAGCTCATCGTACAAAAAGCCACCAAAAGAGACAACAATTCTGTTGGTGTGACAGCAAAGAAAAGAAACTAAATTCTAGTGACAAGATGAATAGAAGCAAATCACCGTACATTTTACCTAACGTACAAAAATACTATTACTTTTTACTTATCACTTTCATCTTCTAAACCAGAAGATCCTCCTTGTGGCAGTGGATAAGTGAAAGGCACAAATGGTTTTGAAGCTCCAGGACAGCGTCTATCAGTTGAGCCGGGTTCGCAGACAGGTGGGCAGCGTGGGTCGATAACGCCTGGATAGCACAATGGTTTCTTGGTCGTAACTTGTTCTTGTGGACACCTCAAGTCTGGGGAACCTGGATAACAGTTTGGTGCTTCAGTTGTCGTTGGTTGAGGGCACCGAGGATCCGTTGATCCTGGATAGCAAACGGGAGCTCTGGTGGGTTGGGCTTGCGTCGTGGTCTGTGGACACCTTCTGTCAGTGGATCCCGGGCCGCAAACTGGAGGGCATCGAGGATCAATTGAGCCGGGGTAGCATTGGAATTGAGTTGTGGTCCTTTGGGTGGTGGTCGGTTGTGGGCACCGAGGGTCAGTAGAGCCTGGGTAGCATCTGAACTGTGTAGTGGTCTGAGGGCACCGGAGGTCAGTGCTTCCTGGATAACAGACAGGACCCCTGGTTGTTGGTGGCTGAGTGGTGGTGGGAGGAGGACAGCGTCTGTCAGTCGATCCTGGTCCGCAAACTGGAGGACATCTTGGATCAATCGTTCCTGGATAACATTGGAATTGGGTTGTTGAGCGTTGAGTGGTGGTTGGCTGAGGACAGCGAGGGTCAGTGCTTCCTGGATAGCATCTGAACTGGGTGGTGGTGCGCTGAGTGGTAGTCGGTTGGGGACAGCGAGGGTCGGTAGAGCCTGGATAACACCTGAATTGGGTGGTGGTAGTTTGAGACTGGGGGCATCGAGGATCGGTACTTCCGGTGTAGCAGACTGGACCACGAGTAGTTGGTGGTTGAGTTGTCGTTTGAGGACAGCGTCTATCAGTTGATCCAGGGCCACAAACAGGTGGGCACCTGGGGTCGATTGTTCCTGAAAAAGATAGTTACGTTTAAAGTCTGTTTTTTTGCTTATGGTTCATATTGATACAGAAAGAATGGCCATTTTTCCCTAGCTTGCTGCAACATTGATTGTTAAAAAACATGGAATAATTCGGCATTTTCTTTTGAACAGTATTGATGGATAAGAGTTTTCAAAACTTGGCAAGTTGCCAGAATATAGCAAATTACTGCCATCAAACCCCAAAGTTGCCCACAGAATAAAAAAATCATTACAATTTTAACGTTTGGAAAAATGCCTTCAGTTTCTTCGGTGAAAACAGAAATAGGCCTACCTGGATAACATTGGAACGGGGTAGTTGGTCTCTGGGTCGTCGTGGTCTGTGGACACCTTCTGTCAGTAGATCCTGGGCCACAAACTGGAGGGCATCGAGGATCAATGGAGCCGGGGTAGCATTGGAATTGAGTTGTGGTCCTTTGGGTGGTGGTCGGTTGTGGGCATCGAGGGTCATTTGAACCTGGGTAGCATCTGAACTGGGTAGTAGTCTGGGGACAGCGAAGGTCTGTGCTTCCTGGATAACAGACTGGGCCTCTGGTTGTGGGAGGCTGAGTGGTGGTGGGAGGAGGACAGCGTCTATCGGTTGATCCTGGTCCACAGACTGGAGGACATCTTGGATCAATAGCGCCCGGATAGCATTGGAATGGGCGTTGAGTGGTGGTTGGTTGAGGACAACGAGGATCAGTAGAGCCTGGATAGCACCTGAATTGGGTGGTGGTCCTTTGAGTTGTAGGTTGAGGGCACCTTGGATCAGTGCTGCCAGGGTAACATCTGAACTGAGTGGTGGTGGTCTGAGATTGTGGGCATCGAAGGTCCGTACTTCCTGGGTAGCAGATTGGAGCCCGGGTGGTTGGCGGCTGCGGTCTTTGAGTGGTTTCCGGTGCACATCTGCGGTCGGTAGAACCAGGAGTGCAAACTGGTGGACATCTCGGATCGATTGTGCCTGAATCAATCAATGATAATGTTAGTTTTGAAATGCTATTATGATACTTTGATCTTCCAAAATTTAAAAGTACAAAAATACACTTACCTGGATAACATTGGAATTGAGTGACTGGCCGTTGAGTTGTCGTAGTCGGGCAACGAGAATCAGTGCTACCTGGGTAGCAGATTGGAGCTCTGGTGGTAGCTCGCGTTGGTGGCTGAGTTGGTCTTGGAGTAGTCTGTGGACACCTTGGATCAGTGGAGCCGTAATAGCAGTTCAGTCTTGTTGTCGTTGGGAAAGTTGGTCTTTGAGTGGTGGTAGTTTGTGGTTGGCAACGTCTATCAGTCGAACCTGGTCCGCAAACTGGTGGACATCTTGGGTCAATAGTGCCGGGATAACACAATGGAGCTTTGGTCGTCGAAGCTTGAGTAACTCTTTGGGTTGTTGGTTGTGGGCAACGAAGGTCGGTACTACCTGGATAGCAAACTGGCGGTCTAGTAGTTGTTGAAGTTTGTCTTGGAGTTGTCGGTTGAGGACAACGTGGGTCGGTGGAACCTTGGTAACAAGTAAATCTTGTGGTAGTTGAGAAAGTTGGTCTCTGCGACGTCGTCGATGGAGCACAGCGCCTGTCCGTTGATCCAGGTCCACATTGCGGAGGACAGCGGGGATCAATAGCTCCAGGATAGCATTGGAACGGCCGTTGGGTCGTTTCCTGTGGGCATCTCAAGTCAGTGCTGCCTGGATAGCAATTTGGACGTCGAGTAGTTGGCGGTTCCGTCGGTCGTTGAGTTGTTGTTGGACATCTGGGATCAGGCGATCCTGGATAGCAACGTGGTTGAGTTGTAGTTGAGTAAGTTGGTCTTTGGGTCGTTTGAGGACACCGTCTGTCAGTAGAGCCTGGAGTGCAATCTGGAGGACAACGTGGATCAATCGTTCCAGGGTAGCATCGGACCTGAGTGGTCGGTGGTGGAACAGTTGTGATTCTGGCAGTGCTGCTGGAAGGACAGCGTGGATCAGTGGCACCCGGATAGCAGACTGGAGCTCTTGTTGTGTAAACTGAGGCTTGCGTAGTTCTTGGAGGTAAAGTTGTCCTGACAGTCGTTTGTGATTCTGGGCAGCGTCTGTCAGTCGAACCAGGGCCACAGTTAGGTGGGCATCGAGGATCGATCGATCCAGGGTAACATTGAACTTGCGCTGGAGCTTCTGTCGTTCTTTGGCATCTCGGGTCAGGACTTCCTGGATAGCAGTTTGGTCTTGGAGCTTCAGTTGGTCTGTAAGTTGATGGTTGTTGTGGTTCTGGAGTGGCAATCGGACCGGGACCGTAACCTCCGCTTGATTGTGGTGGATGAATTCCATGGCCGTCATTAGACTTGCAGTCTTCTTCTTCGCAAGTATCTCGGCAGAGCTAAAAGACAAAAATACCCTTTGCAATTTTTCTACGTAAATTTTGATTGTTCATATCAAATCTGAATTCTCACCTCGATATTACAGGTGAGATGAACGTTGTCAGAATCCGGGAACTTGAAGGCTGTCATGTTTGTAAAAGCAATTGTGGTAGCCCCAGTTTGACCAGTTTCGTAAGTCTTTCTCCATTTTCCGATCAACTTGTGTTTACTGCAAGTTGCCAAAACGCCATCTATTATTTCAACAACTCTTTATCCATTTCACCTTCAACAAGTTACAAGCTTACATGACACATCCGTTGAATCCAGTCAGTTGAACCTTGTTGGTCTTCGGATCATCAAAATTCTCGTTGTCAAAAGCATAACAATCCTTGACACTGACATCGTATCTACGATCATCATCACGAAGGTAGATCAAAATACTAAGGTCTTCGCCAATCTCAACTTGACCACCGATCGGAGCAGTCTATGAAAACAAAAATTTCAAACTTTATAAATATATCATATTCCAGAAATTATTTATTGACTTTTTTAGCCCTCACGTCTGGGAAGTTTCCCTTTTGAATGTCCATCCAGCAATTGAGCCCTTCGCTCTTGAATGGTTGATGAGTAACATCAAGCATTCCGACGGTAAGTGGCTTGAAAACGACCATTTTGCCTTGTTTCTTGGACCCTTCGGTGTACTCGCAATGGATATTTCTGGCGGTGTCCCAGATTTCCTGTAACATTTTGTTTCATGAAAGATCCATTTGAAAGCTTTGCTTTGTTTCAAGGGCGCTTAACGCTTCCAAGCACGTTCCGACTTACCTGGACAGTTTCGTCCATCTGGAAGATGAGAACGCTGTTGATTGTGCGGGCATCATATTGATGTTCAGTTCCACAATCGTCATTTGGCACCACGAATGAAAATGAATTCTTTCCAGAGTTTGCCTCTACGAACCTACAACATGACCAAAGTTTTAGTTTCTTTCCTCAAGCTGTTGGTTGCTACGCTTTCAAACGAATATCACGATGCCAATTACTGTCTCAAGTACTGTGTATTTGCCTTTCAAATTACGGCCAATCAAACAGGTAATCACGGTACCGATCAAAATCACTCATTCATTACAGTTTTTATCATTCACTAGTTAAAATTAGACTTTTGAGAACAAAACTTTCATACCTGCAATTAGGATTCGAGAAGTGGCCCTTGGCGTAAATAATTCCATTGAAAGGCCCATCGAAGTCCACATTCACTCTCAATCCTGATCGAGAGCATTGGGCATCTAATTTGGAGATTGAAGTATGATGGTGGTGGTGATGGTCATCATTAGTCCTTGCTAACGCTTGTGATTCCGCATTTTCTCGGTACTGTAAGTTGAAAGCCGAAGGGTTGACCTCAGCACTTACAGCGAAAATCTGAAAAAAATTATCATGTTTTTTTTCAAGTTTTTCAAAAAATATGCATCAATCGTATATATTCGTAGCTCCAGATCGTACCAGCGAAATGCACAAGCACAGCGTCAGCGACGCTTGCGCCATGCCGGATCCTTTGGTCTCTTAAACCTCGAGCGTGCTAAACGGTTGTCGTCTCTCGTGCCTACATTTAAACCAAGGTAATGATTGAGTACTTGTAAACTTGGAATACTTGAACCTCATTAACATTATTAATCAAGCATTGGCATTTTGAAGCTGGCAATTGTCGTCAGTGTGGACAGAAGAAGGAGAAAGCTCTCAGGTCCCACTCCTTCGAGCCAGTTTCAACTTGTGTTCATCAGCAATCAGAAGCAGCGGACAGGTGGGAAACAAAAGATGAGTAAACGGCAAATTGTTGTATTGCATAACGCGTGACTTAACAAGACGCGCTCTTGTAAATCCCTCGAAGCGTCCTTGAGCAAAAAACTAACGTTGTTGTTACAAGGTATTCCTGTTTTCCGCCCGCCCATCTTCGCCACTATGACACTTGATTCTTGTTTGCAATAAACCTGAGCCGGAGGTGGAATTGTGCATATTTGTAAACGTTCTCAAAGTGTACATTTGTCATGTTGAATTTTATACGTGTCCCTGTCAATGCTTTACAAATGAATAAATATAGCCGTCAGGACCTAATTGTTCATCAAGTTTGCAAGCTTTCGCGCTATCCTGTTAACCAGTTATGGCGGCTACTCTTATTGATTTTCGAGGTAATCTGCGATAATGAACTTGGCAACAGCTTAATTTCAGGGTGAAGTACTGAGAGCAAAAACTATACTCTGAAATGTTATATCTGAAGCTTTTAAAATTCTAGCTTCTGCTACACTCAACATCAATCCCGATTAAAGTTAAAAAATTACTGAAAACTAAAACAATTTTTCTGCTCAAAAGACAACAAAAAGTTGTTGCACCTAATTTTGCCAAAATCTGTAAACTCTTGAATTTTTTACAAACCGCCTTAAAGATCCAACAATTTGCTCTGTCCGGCTAGTTTTGAAAGAATCTCCGGAGATTCTGAGGGGCTTCCTTGATCTGTTCGATTTCCAACTGTTCCACACTGACCGACAAATACCCGGTTTCAGGTAAATTAATAATCCGACTCTTCCCACCTGAAGCAGATACACACTTTCACTTACTCAAAAGTTTTTCCAAATCCCGTTATCACCACCTTGGAATCCAGCAGATTTCACACACTTGGCTCAAAGCGTCCTGCAATTGGCACTCTGCAGGAACAAGAGATCACGTCGAGCTTCGGAAGCCAAAAAGCGATCGTTTGCTAGTTCCATCTTCTTTTAAGAGGATCCATGATAAAGAAGATGGCACTTAATTCAAACATGGCGTCATCTTCCTTTGCTGGGGATCTCCCTTGCAAATTCGACAATTGTTTTCATTCATCCAAAAAGACATGTGCAAAGCATGAGGTTGCTGCCGCCGCTCCAAAGTAGCCTTTAGAATGCAAGCGCAGCGCAGCTCCCCAAATATCGCCTACCTGAGCTCCCCACCTTTTGCTTCTTATAACTGTTGTATATTAACTGTCTTGGCTCGTCTTCACAGTTGACTTGATGTTTCTGATCCCTCATGACACCTTCTTCAATTCATTGTCCATTGATTCTCTCTTGCATTCACAATACGTAATATTCGCCAACTTTTTGCTAATTTCAGCTTGTTTCCTCCAAACCCATTTTGCTCATCTTCTTCCAAACTACCACGTGAATTTTTTCCGTTCTTCGTATTGTCTGCTACTGGCTACTGGAGACCAGTTTTTAATTATTACTACAACTTCAAGTTTTTTCAGTTTGACCATGTACGTCGGACAAGATCATTTCAGCAAAAGCGGCAGTATTATAAATATGCAGTAATTAAACTTGCGTCTCGGTGTGTGTGTATGTCCCTTTTGAAAGAACAAATTAATCGTATTCCTCAAGGGACAAAATGACAGACAGTTTGAATCCTTTGTTCCTTTTTTATACCACATTAACCGCAATTGCCATTTTAAGCGCGCGCGCTCTACGCAAAAGGTGCTGACCGCGTCCGTTCGTCGGTGTGTATAATCATTTAGCTGCAACACTTGGTCACATTTGCACAAAGATATTATTACATGCACAGCTACAACTTAATTGCTGCTATATGATCGTTGACTCAATTTTGCACACATGTACTACATCATGACGATAAGCCTGGGACAGAAATGAGACGGACTTACTACAGACAGGATAATATTATTATGACTCGGCAGTCTCCATTTGCGAATCAAAGGACAACACCTTTCCCCATCTCCTTAACACAAGACGACAATAAGTCGTCAAACGCTATTTCTAAACTACTTGGTCAATAATCAAAGCTCTTGAAACAAAATGTTCCTTGTTGTTTTACACAGCGTCTGTGTCAGTGGGGGCGAGTCCAACGTTCGCTTATGCCTTTTGTACACGCTCTTGTCTAACGTCTCATTCACGGCTAATATTATTACGTTATACAACGACAAGATATTCGCCAACTAGAAATATATATCTTCTTTGTCATTGTAAACCTGCCATTACAAGACTTGATTGACAATAATTACAGATACTCTTGAATATATCCAATTGACGTGTCCTCTTCTTGCCACTGCCTGAATTGCAGGCTTGAAAACAAATCCCCCGTCGACCTATTATACAATCTTTAGCGAAAGCAAGGGATCGCAGGTGTGACAAAAATCTTGTTATCGACCACCAAGTTTATACAACAACGAAAACATAACGTAACCCTGATGTGTGACATAATGGCAATTTGCTACTGAATGCAGTGTGATTTTTTGCAATGCACTTTAAACCGCTGGAGGCAATAATAATTTTGCTCGTTAATACCGGTATCAGCATGTTGTCATTACACTTGCTCGTCATAAACGCTTAATTACATATTGTGCTCCTCAGGTTGACAGGTGGGGATCATCCATCTCTTTTTTAACGATTTACGCATCGTCGTGTCTACACATCAAATTAGTGTTATATCCATTATCTTTAATTTTGCCACTGTTTTGCCTCTTTAATTGCACAATACGTAATTATTATTGCATGGGGTTTAATCTATAAAATATTGTAGATTCATAACCGATCTTAAAAAATAATCCTTCGACATAACCTAACCAAAAAATCAATGTAATGTTGGCTAAGCGAAAATTTTCCAAAATAAGAATTTCGGCAATAATAATAGCGTTAAGAAGGGTTAAAAATAAAGATATGTGGATTCTCCGATTTTTTCACCTTGGAGAACCCATGTCCTGCAATTATCAACGACACGCAAAGATCGAAATATTTTATAAAGCCTCTATAATTAAATCGCAATGAAAAACACATAAGCCTTTGGTGCATTGGTCTGACAGGACTTGGCGAATTGCACAGTTTGAATATCAATCATAGCCTCTAGCCATCAAAGTCATCATGAAGATGTACCATTATCGACTCATCAAATTTGCACTCTTCTTCTCAAATGTCTCGCGATAATCATGGACCATCAGGGCCTTTGCCAACCTGTAATTATGAGCCAGCTAGTGAGAATGAAGCGACTTTAGCGTCACCGTGTTGTGTTACAGGCCAGACAGATACGTAACGTAACGTTGGTAATTCACCGCCCCCAATCAACGTCCGCAATAATTACTGTTATTCTCAAGGTCAAAGGCGAATAGGCCAAGAAATCGCAAACCATCCATTTAATTACAAACCAAGCCATTAAATAATATTCATCTTCGCCGATAGATTCATGTGGGGCTTCTGAATGTCATTTTTTAGCCACCAACTACGGTCCATGCCAAGGAGTAAAAGTCAACGTTGTTCCGCAACTGAAGATGTTTACCCAGACCACACTTAACAAAAGTAATGTTAAGTACGTGTGAAGAATCTCGTTAATTAAGCAATATTATTTGCCAATTCTCTCAAAAGCGTGGGTGACATAACCTTAAAGAGCCAACTGATTTTGAGAAGGTCAAATCAAAACAAGATCATATTGACAGCTTTGGGGTTTAGTAATGGACGGTCTACGGTCCACGGTCTACGGTCTACGGTCCGCTAACGGTCCGGCAGCGGTCCGACCG
>JAQGBJ010003013.1:0-14119 GCA_034698345.1 Sphaeridia pumilis
GAGAGAGAGGGGGAACAAAAATAGAAGCGCGTGGTGAGGGTGGACTGCTTCAGACAAGGCCAGCATAAGCTAACGGAGGGTGAGAAAGAGGGGAAAGCGCATGGGGAGGGAGAAAAATGTGGATAAATGCACTCGTGAGAGCAAACTCGGCATCAGTCTACCAAACAGTCGCAACCATGGCACTTTTACAAGACCTAGTAAAAACCGTTAAGCGTGTATATAAATGTATATGTTTTTTGTGTGCAACACCGTTCATTTGCCTTGGAGTGGCCAGTGTTACATTTGGGCTGTGTATATATATTGCCCTATGCATTGACAGTGAAACTCCAATCGTCGCAGTTTCCCCAGAACTGTTGGAGAAACTTGAACAGAAAATCACACCTAAACAAGTGGCGTCTGACGTTGCCCCATCTGAAAGCTAAGTGTGAATCTGACGTTGCCCCGTCAAGTGGGAATCTGACGTTACTCCATCTGATCCATGCACATAACGTGCAGGTAAGACCTAGAATAGTGTGACCTAGAATACCTCGACCTAGAATAGCTTAACCTAGAATAGGGTGACCTAGAAGATGACCTACAATAACAACAGTGTATAATAAAGTGTGCTTACTTTATACGAAAATTAATCATGTACATTTTCAGGTACACACATGTAACTGGAAGCACCCAGGGTCCCTACAGGCACTAAAACGTAAGTATAAAGTCAAAGACTCTTATTAAATAGATTCAGTCTCGCAAAAACCAGCAACCATGAAAGTCACAATCTTATTTGCACTCGTTGCTCTAAGCACAGGACAGTATTTTATGCCACGTGTTTATATGGACAGCGGTTTACTTGTAGAAAAAATTGACAATGTGGTCATTTATTCAGGCTCAACGCCGTTATTATATCAGTTGCCTGCATATTTACACGAGTTTGACGACGTGTACTCTAGCTTTAGGTGTACAGATCCAAGTAAGCTGTGCAAATTCAACGAAAAAATTGCAGAGATGCAGAAAAATAATTCTCAAGTGTTACAGCAGCTAACTAAAATGATGGATAAAACTTGGAGTCCACGTGGTAAAGACAAGTCAGATACATGGTTTTACAAGTTTTGCTGTGGAAGTGCAAATGGCGGCATTACTTCTGTAGACAATTTTAATAGCACAATGACACTAACAGATTCAATCGAGTTTTGGCGTAATCATTTGGAAGCAGGTCATCAGAACTTGGTCACAGTCAGTGTACGCGCAAATGATTTTATCAACAATTTTCAACAAGATATTAAGCAGACACGAAGAATGATCAAGACGACACAAACAGATTTTATAGATGTGCATTTTGATACCGTTCCAGGGCTAAAGGCGTTTTCAGAAACGTTACTCACAGTATCAAACATGATTGCATCAAATTTGCAACAGGCTGCAATATCACTGGACATGTATAAAGAGTCAATGTGTGGACAGAATAGAATCCCAAAGCACTTTATGGACTTTGATGAGTTGGCAACAGCACTAAAAAGTTTAAACAGCAGACTAAGTATGCATAGCAAAACACTAGCCATTGAACAAAAGTCTGATTTGTACAAAAGGCTACCTATTGCAGAGTGCATTGATAATTCATATCTGACACTACTGAAAATCAAAGTTCCTCATATAGAGAAAAATGCAACGTGGCAACTATTTCGTGTGAAACCAATAGATTTTGCGTTCCAAAATGAAACGTGCAGATTAGCAGTTCCAGATACATTGGCTCTAAAAGACGCGCAGGGAAATATTAAAATGGTGACAGATCCCGACTTGCAAAATTGCGATTACGAAAAAACAAGTTTATGCATGATTCCGTCCAAATCAGCAGCAAATTATGGTCGATATAAATGCATCGAAAGCATTCTAAATAACAGACCACTAGGTGAGCAAAGGGAATATTGCAAGTATGATTGTGTTTTAGACAGGAAGATTCACGTCACACAAATCTCGCCCACAACATTTTCAATTGCTCATTTACCACCGTACACGCATGCAAAATTTAAATGCACAGGCGGTCAAATAGCCTCAATTCCTGCTCCAGAGGGGGAGGTTGGAAATGTGGAAGTTAGTCTAACGTGTAAATGTATTCTAACAGCTGAAAATAAAACGATCGCAACTCCATCTATACCGTGCACAAACGTAGCTAATGATATAACTAGAGTGGCAACCAACACTGCACCTATACACTGGTTCAAGTCAGATACGTTAGTTGTAAATGTGCACAAGGACAGAAACTTGAGACCGTCAGTTAGAAATGCCTCGGACATTTATCATGATGGTTGGAGAGTCCCGACAGGGAATTCAACTCATAGTGTCGTACATACCGTAATACACTTACCTGACGATGAAGAATTAATCTTTGAAACTGTATTCCTGATATGGATAACTATAATGTCACTGGTGCAGATATATGCAATATACGAACGACTTGCTAGTACTGGGTTTTGGGATGTAGCATTGTCCACTATAGAGTCTGCTCTTCCTGTAGCACCTGTACGTGTTCCTAATGAGTAATTGTTTTTTTTTGCAGATCAAAAATGCTGGTCATGTCCGTGTGAGTGGTCACAACCGTTTCATCATTCATCATGAGTGGAATCTGGCGCCCGTGGGAATCTCCTCCGCAAGAGGAGCTCATCATTACGGTGGACGATGACGATGTCCTGCCTATGCCTGAGGACACGTTTCTGGACGCACCATGGAGCCCTGTTTCAGACGCACCGTTGAGCCCAGTTTCAGACGCACCGTTGAGCCCTGTTTCGGAGAGACCATGGAGCCCAGTTTCAGATGACCCTCTCAGCCCTGTTTCAAACGACGACGAAGACATTGCGCCGGACCTCGAGTGGTTGGACAAGTTGTGTAGGGAGTATCTGTGTACAATATGCGGTGTACAGTTTAATGACCGTGAAGCCAGTGATGCTCATGCACTGGATGAGCATAATGTGGAAATTGAAAGACAGGTTGGCGGTGGTCAAGAACATGTGTTTAATGAGACACCATATCTGCGTGGAAGAATTACAGAATGGGAAGCGGTTCTTCCAAGTGGTCAGTACTTGGACGCCACAACAGCAATTAGTGCAGTGTCCAGTGACATTCATCGGGTACTCACAGAAAAACTGACTGAGCACAGAGGACTAAAAGTTGGCATGGAGCTGCATTTCAACTTTATAAATAGTGCTGGAACTGAATTTGACCACTGGGTCAACTCGTACATGCACATTGTCACGTCACCTAGATTGATTGACAACTGGATCAATTTGTGCATAACGAAAATTGATGGGCTTGTGGAACAGTATAATGAGAAGGGCTCGGGATTAAAGTGCACAGGAATTGATAACGTGAGGCTGAGTGCTATCGTGTATCAGCCAACCTGTGGGTCTCAGTATATGGAATTGCCTCCATGCCTGGTCAACAAGAAGCAAAGCTTGATAAACGTGGACAATAGCCCGAGAGCAGTGAGTGACCCAGAGGACAGCAAAAAGTGTTTCTTGTGGAGTGTCTTGGCCGGGCTAAAAAAGTACAAGAACAACAATAACAGAGTGTCTACATACAAGCCGTTGGTACACCTTGTCAACACAGACGGCATCGAGTGGCCAATGACCATTGACCAGATCCCCAAGTTTGAGAAACAGAATCCAGAGATTGCCATCACTGTGTTCCTTTACGAGTGGATCGTCAAACCTGTGGATGAGGACCGTAAGAAACAACATCAGCGGCAGATTGCGGAGCGGGAGGCAGAAGAACAGTTTGTGCTTCGGCATGGCAGTGAACAAGCAAAGGCCGACTTGCTGGCACAGATTAAGAAGCGTAAGCAGGATCAGAAAAAGGTCAACTTGCTAAACATTCGAAACAACACGTACCCCATCTACACAACATCACATCGGGATAGCGTTAAAGGTAGGAAATATGTCGACTTGCTACTGGTTGAGAAACGACAAGATAAGCAGGTTACTGAAGCTGAAAACTCACACTTTGTAGCAATCAAAGACCTAGAGATTTACCTTAGAAGGTATGCACAAAAACGAAAGTTTGTTTGTAGACATTGCTTGCAAAGCTTCACAAGGCAAGATACTATTGATAAGCACGTTGAAGAGTGTAAATTAATGGGAAAACAAAGAGTCGAGTTTCCGGAACAACAATTTTTACAGTTTGACAAGTATGCAAGTATGATGGATGTACCATACATTATCACTGCTGATTTTGAGACGTTTGTGCGTAAGACTACAGCTAGGCCCAGCATACTGTACAAAGTAGCAGATAGGTACAAGTACAAGTTTGTAGATAAGCAAGTAGGAGGTAAGACTAGGTATACTGCTGAACAAGTTGTATGTGGGTATTCGTGGATATGTTGTACATATGAAGGTAAATACGTAGCTCATGATACTTATCACGCACAGAACGACGAGGAGGATGTGGGGAAACGTTTTCTTGAATCCATCATTAAGCAGGTCAATTCTTGCCTTTCCACCTTGCACAAGAATCAAAAGGCAGTAGAAAAGGGGTTGCAACCAATTTTGTATAACAAGGTTCCCACTGCTGATCCCAAGGTGTGTTGGTTTTGTGACGATGCAATCCCCGACTCGGAAGATGACATTACAGAATTTACAGATGCTGAGGACCGTTGGCAAAAGTACTTTCGGCAAAGAAGGGTAAAACATCACTCACACTTTGACTTTGAGTTTATTGGGTATGCGCATAATCGCTGTAACATTGAAGCTTCCTGGGTGAATTTTGTACCGGTAATTTTACATAACCTGACCAATTTTGATGGTCACCCAATTGTAAAGGCTGTACCAAAGCTTAAACATCCGCCAAAGTTGGAAGTGATTCCACTGAGTTCTGAGAAATTCATTGGTATCCACCTGTATGGTCGCTCAATTCGCTTCATTGACAGCATGAAATTTATGCCTACTTCGCTTGCTAAACTGACCAGCATGCTGAAACAAAGTGGGCATGACAAGTTTCCAACTACAAAGTATATGAATGACGTAATATATGAGCGTCCTGCTGAAGATTTGGAGCTCTTGCTCAAAAAAGGTATATATCCGTATGAACGCATGCAGCATGCTGTCGACTTTGAACTAACATCTTTGCCTCCTATTGACGAGTTTTATTCTACATTAACGGGTGAGTCTATAACAGCTGAAGAGCATGAGCATGGTCGCAATGTGTGGACTCGATTTAACATTGAGAACATGGGTCAGTATCATGACTTGTACGTCACGTTGCACGTGTGCTTACTAATGGACATTTGGCTTAATTGGAGGTCCATTTTTTGGAACAAGTTCAAGTTGGACCCTGGTCACTACTATTCTTTGCCTGGCTTAAGTTGGGACTGCGCTTTGAAAACTAGTAAAGTCAAGCTCGAGTATATCAAAAACATTGACAAGCACTTGTTTGTTGAGCAGGCGCTCAGAGGTGGCATGGCTTGTGGAGGTAGCTTAAAGTATGCAAAAAGCAACTCACCGTATGCCGACAACTATGACCCAAATCTTGAGCAATCACACATTCTTTACCTTGATATGAACAGCTTGTACCCGTTTGCTTTATCCCAAAAACTACCTGTTCGTGACTTTAAGTTTGTGCCTAAACAAAAGTTTCTGAAAAAGGGATCAATCCTCAAGATTGATCCCGAGGGGGACAAGGGTTACTTTCTCAGCGTGGACATTGATTTCAAGGGGATTCCGCATGAGCATTTGGATGACTATCCGCCTTTTCCTGTTAACAAACAGGTTGATCCAACCCAAATTTCAGCTTTTCAGCGTAAGCAAATGAAAAAGCTGTCAACTAACCCAACTTATCTGAAATCTACTCGGCTTATTGCAGACTTGACTCCACGAGTCAAGTACGTTTGCCACTTGAAACACTTGCAGTTTGTGCTTCGCATGGGCGCTCGCTTGCTCAAAACGCACAAGGTCTTGGAATTTACTCAAGAGCCTTGGCTCAAAGATTACATTGCATGGTGTGTACAAAACAGACAAAACTCGACCACAGATTTTGAAAAGGACATGTGGAAACTTAGCATGAACAGCTTGTGGGGCAAAAGCTGCGAATCAAAGCGTGACAGGCTGAGAGTGACGTGTTGCGTCTCACCAGGCATGGCCAAAAACGTGGCCAAGCTTGCTAGTTTGCGTAATGTCGTTCCGATTGACGACAACTTGGTCCTGGCGTTTAGAAGTGCAGTTTCATGTAAATTGGACAAGCCAATTTACATTGGTGCAGCGTGTTTAGAAATGAGCAAGGTGGCAATGCTGGATTTTTGGTATAATTACATCAAGAAAAATTATCCTCACAACTCCAAGTTGCTGTTTACTGATACAGACGCTCTGACTAGCTTTATTTGGGGCGCAGACCCCTATGAGGATATGATAAAGCCTGAAAATAAGCATAGGTTTGATCTTAGTGCGTATGATCCACAGTGCCCTAAGCTTGGCAAGTTTCACGACAAAACTAATTATAAAGTACTGGGTAAGATGAAGGACGAGAGTGGCCTTGCTCCCATTACTGAACTAGTGTATCTGAAGCCAAAATGCTATGCATACGTTACGTGTAATGGTAAGGAGGGTAAGCGGGGCAAGGGAATCCCGCGTAGGGACCTTGATAAGAAATACCGTTATGCCTGTTATAAGCGTGCCCTGGAACTTGATGAGCAGACTACAGTAGAATGTACTCGTATCGGTAGTGTTCGTCAGCGTATATATACTATGGTGTACAATAAAGTAGGCCTAAATGCTCTGGACATTAAGCGTCATGCAGTTGATAACGTACATACCTTTGCGTATGGTAACTACCAGATACCCGCCAAGAAGCGTAGACTGAATTAGTTGTGTATATATTCAAGTGTGTTGTGTGAAATAAATTCAATCAAAATCCAACCATCGTCATGGAATCATATCCCGATTACTCTTACCAATTAATTGCACCATTTTGTCTCGTTATAGCTGGTCCTACGAAATCTGGCAAGTCAACGCTAGCCAAGCAAATATTGATACGAAGGCATGAAATTGTCTATCCAAAGATTGATAAAGTCGTCTATTACTACGGAGCTGCACAACCTAAATTGTTTGATGAATTGAGTCATTCTGTTCCAGGAATTGAATTTCAGCATGGTCTACCCGATGATTTTGGCGATCCACTTGGTCAACCAATGCTAGCTATAGTGGATGATTTGATGGAAGAATCAATCAAGTCGTCTGATGTATTAAATGCATTCATTCGCGGATCACATCATAAGAATGTTTCCATAATTTTCTTGTCCCAACTATGGTTTCATGAAGGTCTTAGGCCGCTAACTCTAAACGCTTCATATGCATGCCTGTTTAAGAATCCACGAGATACTAGCTTTGTCAATGTTCTAGGCCGACAAATGAATGGTGGTAAAAAATGCCAGTACATGGAAGAGGCATATGCCGACTGCATTTCACGTCCACATGGGTACATGTTTCTTGACTTGACACAGGATGCGCCAGATGACGCTCGTATTCGTAATAACGTGTTTCCAGATGACACTTGCACTGTATATTTAAAGAAAAACGGACATAGATTCCGCCTCCTTTGATTCTTTGTTGTTTTTTTTTGTTCTTTTGTTAGTTTTTTTATTTATTTTCCTGTTAGTATTTACATATATACAAAAGGACAGTAGCAAGGAAGCTTTTGCTTCTTGCTAAAGGGTTTGGTTTCATCATGGTAGGGGCAGTAGTGTGGTTCATCAACGTAAATCACCTTTTGTCGACCATCATGATCTAGGATTATAATCCAACCATCTGCACTTGTTTGTATAACAATATCAGCTGGATACTTGTGTCTACCACCATGGCGTAGTCTTTTCACTTGTTTGGTGGAACCATCCTTGTCAATGACCATCTTGCACACTTCAGGGCAATCGCACTCGGCCGTAATTGTCCCTAGCGGAAGCGGCTTTGGCTTCCGTCCAGTGAAGCATTGCTTGAGTTTGGCCATCTGGGAGTGCCGTTCTTCCCATTCCTCCAACGTTATGCGACGGAGGGGGAAAGTGACCCCGGCCCTAGGCATTTCTACAACATCACCATCAGTTAGCAGATCCATCAGTAGGGAGTTTCGGGCTTTTCGGGTTCCTGGTCGAGGGTGGCAGAGGTTATGAAATGGTCCAACGTTTCCAAGTTGCCTCTAAGAACACTGTGCATGCGGTCCAAGTCTAGACCTTCCAAATTGCAGTACTGGTGAAGGATGCGGTTGACCACAAAAGGAGCAAACTTGAGGTTAAAGTTGAAGCTTATGGTCCTTCCAGTAGCTGTCAGGCGTTGAAGATTGAAAAAGTAGGCTCCCCTGTCACAAGAAACCCACGTTTTGATTCGAAACTGTCTTCGAGGATCCTGTTCTTCAACGGGATCTGTAAGTGGAAACAAAGTATTAAGACCCAAATTCAAATTAATACTTAAATAATTATCCTAGTACTATGTCTCCACTTACGAGGGTCAACTTCCATTTGAGACATTTTTGATGTTTCCTGATCGAATGCGTGATGAACAATGATTCTCGGACACGGGATGACCACAGTTTAATACCGGATTCGGGATAATTCTTGAGCATAAAATCCTCCCTCGAGCACCTCTCCACTCTGGTCACGTAAATAGTACATGCGCGGTTCAGAGTCGTTCATACTGTCCACTGTGAATACTTCTGGTTTGAATCTCTTGAGATAGCCCTGCTCAAACAGCTTCTTTTCGATTGATATCAAAACACGGTCACCTGGCTTGAACTTTGGCGGTTTTGTCGTCTTTATATCGTCCTTTCCATACAAATTGAGCCAAACTTGAAACTCGTTATCCTTATTCACCTCAATTGGCTTCATTCTGATCGATCTGTGTACAGACCTGTTGTAATTATCTACAATCATGGGTAGTACGTTTAAAATCTTTTTCGTCTGCTTGTGCTGCATGTATTTACTCAGCTTCTCGCGTATTGTTCTATTGAACCTTTCGACTACACATGCGTGAATATCCGATTCAACCCAAAATATTTTTATCCCCAAATCATTAGCCTTTTCTTTAAACTCGCCCATAAATTCCCTGCCTTTGTCCACCTGTATCATGCGTGGCTTACGTTTACTCGTCTTTAATATCTTTGAGAATGCGGCCCATGTAGCTGATGCAGTCTTTGTTTTAAGAGGAAGAACCCATCCAGACTTGCTAAAAACGTCAATAACAGATAGCAAATATCGATTGTTGTTGTTTTCTTTGGCAATGTTTATAATTTCCATCAAGTCTGCACACCACTGTTCGTCAATACCGTGTACAAACACTCTACGTCTCTTGAATCTCCTATGAGCAGGCTTGTTTTCTGCATATACTGGCAAGGTTTCTAGGGCTTGTTTCACATCATCTCGTTTATACTTGTGCGCTTTACTAAATGCATCAATTCCACCAAAACTGCCTCGAATCTTTGGATTCAGCCACTCGCGTTTGATTTTGTTTTCTCTTGAAATGCTCATCTTGAACTGACCGTTCCAGTTAAATTGTTCAGTTTTATATTCAACTGACCAGTCTATTACGTACACTCTGACATGCAACATGGCTCCAAAACATATAACTAATCACAAGGATTTTTTTGAAAAGTGCAAAAACCGCAAAAAATGTCTGGTTTATCTCGATCGTGCATCTGTTGCCGAAATGGATGCCTTATCAGAAGTGGTCAAGAATGTTTTAAAAGGTAATGTACGCATCAAAAAACCCACAGTCGAAAGACTGAGACCTCATGAGTTGGAACTTTTACAGCTTGCTTCCAAACGGTTATCTCGTAAGCGTAAAAAGAAACTATTACAAACCGGCAACGGACTTTCCATCCTGCCAATCATTGCAACTATTGCATCAAGTATTATATCAAAATGGCTAAACGAATGAAACTGGTTCCTGAAGCTTTGCTTGCAAAGCTGTTGGGCACACAGCCATATGAAGAAGTAACTTTGAAAAATGAGCAAACCAATGTAATGCATGATCCTACGATTCCCGTTGAAATAAAACCATTACTGTATAGAGAATCGACCAGACAGCTTGATGAGCACAGGCGTCATGAAGAACGCAAGCCGTTACTTGTTACAAGCACTGCCGAATCTACAGCAACTGCAGCACCTGCTGCTGCTGCTGAACCTGTTGAAACTGTTCCTCAATTGCGTAACTTGACAAAACGGTATTCACCGACTGCCGACTATTTGCGCTCACTTGGTGTTTCGTGGAATAAACAGTATAATACAATTATTGAAAACATTACCTATCCTGATGATGTGCATAAAGTTGTCAAATTCATGACTGATGTTACAAAAGCTGATGCAAACATGCCCGTTATTAAGCACATTGTTCGTTTAATAAAGTCACCAGGAGCACCTGATCCACATGGTGTAATTCCTGCAAAAATGATTAGTCACTTGAAGTTACAAAAACAACACGGTTCGGGAAGAAAACGTCGAACGATTATTGTTCGCAAGTGGGAGTCTTTTTAAACACTGTGCAGTTTTGTAAAGCTGATTTGAACAAACACACTTTTCGATCATGTTTTGCTGGTTCCCTTCCTGGAATGGTTTTAACAAACCATTTCAGCCATTCTTCGTCATACTTGTAATCATAACCAAAATCATGCGCTTCCCATGGCCAATGATTTTCTAGCCTCAGATACGCGAACAACAAACAATAATGTCCACACACGCTGCTGTTTTCTTGTTGCAACTGACAATAGTTTTGCAATAAACCACATTTTCGTCGTTTTACAAACTGAATGAAATTGGAATCATATGTTGTAATGTTCATGCCGTATGAATCGTAAAATTCAGTTGGATCGTTTTTATGCTCAATATAAAACAGACACCAGTGTCTTCCAGGTTTATTTGATGGATCCGTATTAGCAATTACTATGCATGGATATCTTTTTATTTGCAATGTTTTTAGTCCGTCTGCAGGTAAAACTTCATACTGTACATTTTTCTTGAAACACATTTTCTTCAAGTAATACATCAGCTCAAAGGTGTCCATCAAGTCTGAGTGTAATCTTTATAGTACACGTTTTTGGTTTCGTCAATATGTAATACTGCTTGCGTTTCCGTATAGCATAACACCGTTATGGGACTTGTGGTTGCTGTTTTGAATCGAAGTTCAATCTTTATATTGCCATACCGTGGTAAACTATTAATATCCGAAAACGGCGCAATTTCGTAGGCAAAGAGCGTTTTTCCGTCCTTGTACTCGTCCAAAGACAAATCGATACTGCACGGACTATTGCATAAACCTAATGCTTTAAACAAATTGTAATATGGCTGAACGCACCTATATTTTCTCGTATCGGTAAAATCAACATCCATTGGATAAGATTCAACAGAATCACCATTAACGGTTACACTGATATGTGCAAGCCGCTGGTGACCATAATAAAACGGATTAGCTTTTGCTGCATTTGAACCTACCAAATTACCACTCTCCACCAAACCAATCACTAATCTCGTCGGTAGCAATCCTTGTATCAATGTCTGATTCACATTCATCATTGAATCTTTAGGTACAGTGTACGATTTAACATCCACTTTTTTCATGTCATAACACATTTTCTTGTGCTTTGTCCATTCATCAATGTGCATCATTTCTATGCTTGATAATATTTTTCGTCTTGTAACGTACAAAACGGCTTCCACAAATTGCACTTTGAATGTACTATTAGTAGCTGCAGGTACGTGTATACAGTATTCGTCTGCATTTCTGATAAACTCTAAACGCAAGTCAAAAGATGGAGGAAGGTATTTGTTTTGATGGAAAAAATCAATGCGCGGACGCCCAATAGCTTCAAATTCAGCACTGCGTGCAGCAAGTGCAACTCTTTTACTATATGAAGTGTCATCTTCGTCTTCATGATTTGTATTTGCAGGATCTTTTTCTTTAAAATACATTGCAGCAATATTTTGTGTCTTGTTGACTTCTTTGCCAAATAAAAGTAACGTTTCAATCATTGCTCTTTGGGCATAATATGTGCTTGGTGGTGTAACATTTGTTTCGTTAATGTATAAATTCACTTGGGAGAATGCAGAATGGAGAAACTGATTCACTGGTGCCACTATTGTGCCATTAGCCAAGTCCGTTCCATCACTATTAACAATTTTGGCACGCACATACAACTGTGTTTCTGATACGTCAACATAATGACTATCAGTGGATGGGATGTAAAACGTTATAGGAGCACTATGATCTTGTACTGATGCAGCAGGATAAAACTTGCTAACAGTTGTTCCTGTTACCGAGACATCATATGGTTCCCTAGTAAACAAATCCAACTCTTCGCGCATCAGTGAAGCATTAGTGACTTCTTCTGAACGCCTCGGCATAATTATCAAATATTGTTCTTTTTGTTCTCTTTTTTCTCTTTTTGAGTGCCAATTGTAATCTTGGAGACTTTGGAATTTGGTATTCGGGTGTTTCAAACGTTACCTTCCGCTTGCCTGGACGGCCTGAACCTGACTGTCCAAGAATACCTTTTACACCTTCTTTTATTGCATGTCTACTTCTGTCACTTACTGCTTGTTTAATTGGTACACCCTCGGACACATCATTGACCACATTCTTTGCTGCATTTATTGCATGAGGCATGATATGTTTCTTTGCAAATGGAACCACATATTTCTCAGCAAATGGAACCAAAACTCTTCTAAATGCTTTAAAGTAATCCCCTAGGCCATTACCTCTCTGATAACCGTACTTGTTTCCATACCCTCTTTGTCTAAACACATCAGTTGTAGCAATAACTAAAGGATCTCTGGATCCCCTGCCCACCTGTACAGGTACGACCATTCCATGTCTGTAGCTTGCGTACGAGTTCATTTTTTCCGTCTAAAGTGAAGTGTACAGCTGAAAGGCTCTGATTCAAGTGGGGGTGGTGCTCCAGATTCATTCCTTAAGTACACGTGAATGTAGTTGAACCTTGGTGCTGATACATCAACATAGTACAAATGATCAAATTTTGATTCGACACGTGCACCTTGATTACTTTGATTTGATAACACTCTTAAAATAGGTGCTATCGTATCACCTATGTACTGATATTTACCAACATTACTGTATACATTTATACGGCTATTGCCAGCTGAAGGTAGGAATTTCATGTTTGACTCTAATATTTGTTCATATCTTGCCATATGCTTTAGTGGAGCTGGTTGTAAATCACCTAGCATGTCCCTAGCTGCATTAGTGTACATTATATCTACTTGGTCCATGTACATGCTCAGCGCCCAGACTGTTAACCTGTTCCCATGGAAATAATATTTCCAGTCCAGCTGACTACAAAAATCTGCAATTGCATCATGCCACGTGGTCAAGTTTCTGGTTGCTTTTATGGCATTTCCTACATCTTTACCCTTTTCATACACTTTGGCCATAGTAAAGCCTTTGGGAAAGAAGTATGTCGACCCACTCCATATCATACCCGGAATAAAATCAACATCTTGGGCGCTTTTTAGCACTTGCATACCTTGTGGTAGGGCCACACGTACCATTTCAGTAGTTTCCCTATTCTCCAATCCATCAGTCCCTAGCATCTGATTTATACGGTTGGGTAATTTTAACTTGTAAAAGCTTGTATCACCCGTGTCAAGCATTTGTTTCCACATTCTCAGTTTGTTATTTTTTGCTTCTAATTTATGCCCTGTTACTTTTGTTATGTAAGTTAATAATTCAGGTATGGAATCATAATCTCGATCGGCTCTTACATCCGATATAATATAGCCTTCATCAGTAAATCTGGGATTGTGTCCTCTGGTCAGTATTTGTGGAGACACTTGATCTCTATTATACGGGCCACCTGGATACATGAAGTGTGCCACCACTTCATCCCGTTGCACTATAGTCGCTGATGGCATGTATGTGCATTGGGTTAATGCAACTTCATACTCTCCATCTAGTTCTAATGGTGGTTGGTATTGGTTTCGGAAATTTGTTATTGTGTTATCTGGAAAATATGCAACCGATGAAGCTGACGAGAGATATACGTAAAAGTCGTCCATTTTGTTTGCGTTTTATTGAGTGACTGTTGTCGCTATACTGTTTCCTCTCTGTTATATGTGTAACGTTTTTTTGTCTCCTTCTATTTTTGTTTCCCCCTCTCTCTG
>JAQGBJ010003014.1:0-14119 GCA_034698345.1 Sphaeridia pumilis
TTCCCTCCAGTGGAGTCATGCTCTTCAAAATATCTCGAAGTAAGCTCAGCTGTTCATCTCTTGAAGATCTTACAAGTGTATCCAAGAAAATGTGAACTTCTGCAACCCTGGGACTATCCTTGCTATCGGTGATCCTTCCTCTAGTTGCCATAACGCTTTTAACGATCGATGACAGCCCCTCTTCATGCGGGCCACGATCCTTTGCTTGCTTCAGGTTTCGAAAATCAGACCCATTTTCATCCAAACCCAAAGCGCGTCCTATCAATGGCCCCAACGTGGATTCTGTCAGCCTTTTACTTTTTTTGATATCTGAAGCTTCGAATCTGCGTCTGTCACGCTGAGGCATCATGAGACTGACCAAAGCATAAATACTGTCTCCCTAAAAATCAACAGAATTTATTACTGAGTGAGAACACACAGAGCTGAAGTCACAATGTTTATAAGTAGATTTAATTGCTATCAAAACCAAGCGTACCTCTACTTTGGAAGAATCCAATGTTCCATAATGATTTTCAAAGTCTTTGCGAATGTACTCAAACTTTCTCTTCAAAATCCCTTGTTTCGCTTTGGGTTCGAGTTTGGATTCACTGATGTGATCAAACATTTGACAAACCGTAAGGAATTTGATTCGCCGCGAGATTGCATGGTCTTCAATCTTCATCTTAGAATTAGCTTCACAAACTATGTTGATTGTTGATCTTGTGTCTGTCTTCAACAAATTGTTCACTTAATTTCGATTCTGTCACTGGGTACTAGGTTTAAAATAGCCATAAAAGCAAAACGTCAATGAATGATCCACGACTTCACAACGAAACGTGTTCGAACGTGTCTAAACTTGATTTTCACGTGATGTATTTCGGACTCGACTTGCTTGATATATATATTTGCGAAAAAACGAAGCATTTGATATAATACTATGTACCTTTGTTGTCAAAATTCAAGATTTTATGCTACTAACGCTACATATTAATTAATCTGTTTGTTAAAACTTGGAATTTTTGGCGAACATTGCAGAGGATTGAACTGACATCTGTATTCCACGAAGCGATGCGCGGAGCTAAACTGTGCGATGGATTACAATTCGAAACTTCACGCGCGAAAATGTTGTTGACGTTTGAGCGGGCTCCGTTCACTTGCCCGCATTGTCCGTTAAAAACTAAACGCCTAAAATTTACTCTGCTCAAAAGTTTTGCGATAAACTTACTTTTGAAGTTTCAAAAATATTGCATAATTCCATTGGGATTGAGCGAAGTTTTCAGTGGTTGTGACCTAAAAGTTCTTTCCGATAAGTTAAAATCTAACATTAGTTAGTCATGTGAATGTGAGCATTTACAGCTTTGGTGTGCCTTCAAGTCAACCCTGAAAGAAAATAATTTTGAGCTCAAGTGAGGATTAGTTTCCCCAGAATATCTGGTTTTGATTCTAGTATGCTTTTGCTAAATGTGCGTTTGTCGTGCAAGTTACTTTCCAGCATTTGGTATAACGAGAATTTGTTGTATCTTTGCAGAACCAACTATGGATAATGTACCCGAGTATCAGGTGGACGAGCTCCATTCCCTGATTGAATATGGTGATTTGGGAAAACTATCAGCAAGGTTGATCTTCCTGCATCAGAGTCATCCGCAAATAGTGAATTTGAAGTTGGGCAAGTATGGAATGTCACTTCTGCATCTTGCTGTCGGATTCAGTGGGAATGAAACTCATGTCATTAAAGTTTTGATGGATCATGGTGGCGATCCGAACAACACCGATTGCGAAGAACGAGTGTCCCCTTTGCACCTTAGTGTACTGTATGACTTTGATGTGGTTGCTGAGTATTTGCTGCGCAATGGAGGAGACCCTTCGGTTCGAGATGGAGATGGGAAGAGTTGTTTTGACCATGTCTTAAGCTTACCGGACTCGGACAATCTGAAGAGCATTTTGCTACATCACATTTCATTGGGGAGTATTAGCTCCATTGGCAGTGATGCTGGGAAAAACGATGAACTGCAAGAATCATTCATGACTTGCCAGACTTCTGCCAGTGGTGGTGGTAAGTGAATATCAATGAATTTCATGCAGGATACACTGAGATTGAATTGGATTGATGCAAGATTAACTAATACCCTTCAATTATTCTGAGCAGGTCCAGTAGTTTTGCACGAGACAGCAGAATCGGAAACAGATGATTCTTTTGTATATGATGATGTGAAGCGAAGGAGGTTTGGTGGCCTATCTACTATCAACGAAGAAAGTTCTTCTGTAATGAATAAGCTATCAAGGACTTCAGGTTAGTATGTTCTTGGCAGTTTGCAGCCAGCATTAACAAAAGATCTTTAATTTCAATTGGATTTTAATGCTCTTCTGCAGGTGGCATGTCAGACCATTGCAAGAAATCCATCCCACCTGATTTGACTACCATCAACTCCGTGTGTAGCGAAAGCAGTGAAAATCAGGACCCCAATGATGGATTCATGGCAGACTCTAGTAGACAACGGAGCTTTTCACCTGCAATGACCCATTCCATTGCATCAACTCCCTCTACACCACCGAGTCCCACCGAAAGCGCAATCGACTCCTTGAGAAGAAAAATGGCTTTGACCAACATCAACATTCCCATCACCCCTACGACTTATCATGCTATCAACAAATTCGTCAGTCCATACACAAACAAATTGGTGCTAAGCCACGAAGAAACTGTGTACTCACTTGAGCTGCAAGCGGCTATCCAGGACATTTCCATCATCGAGCGCCTAAAATATGGGGAACTTAAAATCGAAATGGCACAGGACATGAATTACCAGTCGCCTTCACCAAGAAAGAATTGCAAGTCATTTTATGCGTACGTACTATTGGACCCCAGAATCATCAAGAGAATCAACTTTTCTGGTGATCATCTCAAATCTGACCATGTCATCAAGAACACGGAGAAGTTCAGAAAATTCGTCTCTGCAATATTCTACATCGGCAAGGGTTGTGGCAAACGACCTATCAAACACCTGGAAGATGCTAAAGTAGCAAAGTTTCGACGAGAAACAACAAGCCCCAATGAAAAAATTCAGCGGATTCTTGACATTTGGAAGACTGGACAAGGCGTCATTGTGCATAGCTTTCTACACCACGTAACTGATAAAGAAGCCAGTGTTTATGAAGCTTCTATAATAGATTCAATGGGTTTGAAGGAGCTGGTGAATCAGAGAAAAGGTAGTTATTCAGGAACATTAGCCAACTTGTGGACCCAAAAACAGAAAAATCAGTTCGGTGTTTTCGCTCTCAAAACATGTTTCTCACTATATGCTGTGAGTTATCGGACGATCAAGGAAATATTTCCGGAAGATGTGTAACACGAAGCAGTAATTATTTTTCCGAATTCATTTTTTTTCCCAGTATTAATCTTTGGTAATTTAGATAGTCCGATAGCCTCGGGATGGCCAATAATTCGTCTATTTTTGTACAAGCGTATCTGCAACAGTACTTCAGAGTGAAGACATGTTTCATTATAATGCACGGAACCCAGTATTCAATATTATTCTAAACTGCTCAGGTTGGATCAGTAGTCTTTGTAAATCTACAGCTAGGGAATTTAGGCTAACGATTTGACAACAGTCCTAGTGAACTGTAGGCTGTAGTTTGTATTACTGACTTTTTTCGTACGATTGGATAAAAATAAAGTATTCCAGAATGCATTTTTGTTCAAACTTTTATTGTATGTTGTACAAATTAATTAAGTTATGCAAAGGTACCAAACACCTTGTCCGATACATCGAATTCCACATTAGGCTTAATTAGATCACAACAACTAGAACTAACAGTAACAACTTTTAGACGAGCTAAGCTGCTTCCGGGGTAGCCATAAGCCTAATTAGCTTACATTTTTAACTTTTAGACGAGTTAAGCTGCTTCCGGGGTATACTGTATCTCATTCTGCAAGGATGCTCGCCTCACAGAATCTTCCAGCCAATGAGGATCCACGACCATGGGCTCCTGATTCGGATGTTCAGTAAGGCTCATCGCTCTCCGACGCTGATTCTCCCGAAGAAGCCGATGAGCAACATCATTTTCAGGGTTGTTGAAAGATACAACATGGGTCACACCCGGATCACGTTCGCTTCCCGCTATTCTTCCGCCGTAAAACCGAATCCTTGCACCATAGACGAAGACTTCCGTCTCACTTCCACCTCTGAAGGCCACCTTGCAGTCTTTGAGACTATCGTACACAGACAGCTTCTTCAATCCGGGGTAGTCTTTGTAGTCCAAGATCTCTTTTTGTCTCTTTCCCTTTCCTTGCTCTTCTTCAGCATCTAGTCGGTTGGCCACGTCCTCCAATAGCTTTTTCATCCCTTGGACAGTAATGGGGTCTTTGTATGAATTACCGTACTTGTCGTAATTCTTGCTGAGCTCTTTTTGTGTTTCAGGACTAGCAATGTAACAGTCATCGTGTTGAATAGCAACGATTTTCTTCTTTGCTACACATTCCTCAACCCACTTGGTCTTCAGAACATCCAATTGATTATTGGTTCCCAGATCCTGAGCCCTTTTCGACAACGATTCTGCTATGACAGCAAACAACTTGACAGCATCAGTAAGATTGCCCACCACATTCCCTCCATGTTGTGCAATCAGGTTGCCAATTCTTCGCTTCCACTCCTCAGTCCCAATCAAATACAAAGTGTTTCCTTGAAAAGTGTCACTCAACTTCGGACGTTCTTTCTTGGCTAGCTTTTGATGATAATGAGGGTCCAGCTTGGTTGATCTTGTTTGTTGGGCACGAGCGCTAGTCTTCTTGAGTAACGGCTTAGCTTTCGGTAACATTGCAGGAGGTTTGTCATCCACTACGCTTGCAGGCTCAGGAATGTTAAGTAAAGCTGGAATTGGTTGTTCATCTTCGAAACCAGCTGAAGGCCGATGCAGATGTGTTGATTGCTTACTAGAATGAGGTATCACCACAGGTTTCAGTTCAGGTTCAACCTCTGCGGCTTTCGGCAATTTTGGAAGATCTTCGTCAGGATCTTTGAATTCGATCGTTTGTTTCTTCTTTTTCTCGTGTACTCTAGGAACCTTTGTCTTTGGCATATACTCTTCTTTTTCATCAAAGGAATAGTCGTAGTCTTGGTACTTTTCAGGCTCGGGACCCTTTTTCCTAGACGGTGGCACGTAGAACTCAACTTTGCCGGGTTCTTTGGGTAGGTTGTCTGAACGCTTTGCTAGCTTCCCGCCAGTGGAGATTCTGATATCATGAAATTCTTTCAAGGTAGTAATTTCCCTCCAGGTCTTGTCACGTCTGATTTTGATAGTCCTTGCAAATCTCAAAGTGTAGTTCAGCTCAAATGTATCGCTCCACACAATCTCAGCAGCTTTGACTTGTAGCACCATTGATTTCTTAGGGTTGATCAAGTAGTCAGGCCTTCCACCAGTCTTCCAATTGATTTTGAAGGTAGGATTGTCCCTCTTGATGAACTTTGGTTCTAGCTCTTTGACCAGATCATGTAGCTCTTTGGCTGTCAGTTTTCCTTGGCCGACTGTACAAATAGGATAGAACACCTAAATACAACGAAAGTCATAAATAGAATCGATTTCATACATCAATTCAAGAAATAACACTTTTCACATACCTCTTTACCAGCTGGTTTGCTATCATCCAGTAGTCCGACTAGAAATCTCGTAACACCACGTTCTTTGAATGATCTTGTGTAGAAGCCGCCCAAGATTATCAGATCCATGTCTTCGACCATAGTGCTGTCAACCAACTGTTCAAAGTTCAAAATTAGCACAAATTCAGGAAACCCAAGATTCTTAACGTTACTATGTATGTCCTACCTCCGGCTTTATCTTCAGCCATTGTGTGACCCTCTTGCCGACCTTGTACACACTTCCAAACTCCTTGACTATCAGCCCTTCTTCGCAATGCCCCACAGCTTCATTCAAGGCTTCTTCAACTTGCTCCTTTGACCTCGCTATAGTCCTCTTGCTCACACACATACATCCCTCCAACGGCTCAAACACTTTCTTGTCCAATATTTCCAGTCTCTCCTCAATCGGCCGCCCAGTCAGTATCTCCCCATTGAAGTACACAATATCGAACGCCACAAACGCCGGCTGCAGGTCATGGTCATCAGGGCTCAAATTCCGTACATCAATTCTTCCTCCCTTCTGACAAAAGCTCTTCGCCGATCTCTGATACATCATCATTTCGCCATCCAACATCACCGACTTGCACCCCGGCTTCATCCTGGCCTTCAGTCTTGGTATCAGAGTCTGGACAAACTGTATGGTATAGTCGACCCCGCTTCTTCCAAACAGCCTAAACTGATTGCCTTCTTCCCGGCTCGAGTCGTAGTGAATCTCAAACCTCTCTCCATCAGCCTTGGTCTCTATGATAAAAGGTGGTTGTGGGAGTGTCAGGGTATTGCGTGGGTTGTCATCAGTCCTTCCAGTTCCAATATCAAGTAGATTCAGCCTCGCACACAGCATCTGCTTAAACGGTATGAACATCTCGACCGCTTGAGCATCCAGTTTAGCTTGTGGGTCGTTCAATGACAAGCATACCTGAAATCCAACTTGATTATCATTCCTTTCCTACCTTCTTTCAATCACAGTGATATCTATAAACACTCACAGTATGAAGATTCCGGTTTTGCGAATAATAAGCCCCGGCCTTCTCATGTATCTCCGCCATAATCTGCCCAGTACTCAGACCCAACCCCAGCTGCTTCAGTAGTATCAGCGCGAACCATTTCCCCTCCAAAGGACTCAGGTTAAGCACAAACCGCTGCATTTCCTTCTTCTGATCACTCAGCGTCAGTCCTTCGGGCTTATTTTCCAGGTTCCGCTTCCATCCAAACTTTTCCAGCTTATCCAAGCATGAGTGTAGGTCAGAGAGCGTCGGCTTGTAGCTCGGCTGAATCCCCCGACTTCTGATCACATCAGCGACAATGGTCGGAAAATCTCCATCATCCCTATCAGACTCTTTGAAATGAAGCAGTCGTTCAGCATCCTTCGTACTGGATCCAACTCCCAGAATGTCGTAAAACACCTTCGCTAATGTCGGCGCCTTTAGGCCATAAGCGGCCCTTTCGCGATCTTGAAGCGGCAAGAAGATTCGCGCGACGCAGTAGATACTGTCGCCCTGTAACATTAGAACATTAGAATCTTATCTTAACCTTAATTACTCATGATTCTAGTAAATTCACTTACATCTGCCCTATACGAATCCAAAGTTCCATAATGATTCTTGAACTGCTGTCTGACAAAACTGAAAAACTTGTTGACTTGCACCAACTTCTGCCGGCTTGTCCGGGTAGTAGCGATATTCTCCAAAACTTTCGCGACGCTTTCAAACGTCAGGTTTTTCGCAATGATTGAATCCTTAGAATCCATTCCTTTAATTTCTTTCCTAACTGAATTCATGGTTAAAATTCATGTTTCTATCGGCAATATTTCCACGCGTCTGATTCACAAACCGCTGCCGTTGAATCCGCCGCATGAAACTACGCACTTTCCCGATATTACGCACAAAATGCGTATCATCTGACATCCCATGCATTGTAACGGGAGATGCGTTTGTTTACATGCTGGATAACGTGCTCAAAGGGGAAATTTTCCTCCTATGCTTTAACATGCACTCTGCTTGTGTAGCCCTACGCCAATGTTTTGATCCGCTCCACCTGCTCCTCTGCGCAACACCAGCTAGTTCGCTCCCTCCTCTTCTATCCAACCGTACTAGCTTGCTGATACAGTTCGCAGTTAATAATAACAAGCCGCAAATACCTTGCCGCTTACATCACCAGCACACAGGTGAAGCGTATCTCCATAAGCGCCAAGCGATATGATATTCGCTTAATATTGCTTCCTGGCTCAGCTGTTCAAACGCTTTCGGAAGCGCTGCATTAATCATCATTCGCATGCAATGGCCATGTTTACTTGATACTTTAGCATTTATTTCTCTTCTGGCTTCAGTGTCATTTACAACTCGCTCCAGCGTCCTCACTCGACCTCTGTCAAACCAGCGTATTTTCCACAAGCAAGACAAATTACCTTGTTTGTTGCTTCATTGAAAAGCGAAAAACTCGTTTAAAAGCTCTTCTCGGTAAATACATTCAACAGCCAGCGCTGCGCTTCACAGTTGCCTTGATTTAACGAGACCTGAAATAGTCGTTCAATGACGTCGCCAGCACAAGGTTTGTTTCATTGTTTCTTAAACAAAGTTTGCACAACCATTGCCAAAATGACTTGCAATCGTTCAACAATTCTTCTTCTTCTTGTCTCCTTGGGCTTTTTAGCCCTCGCCGCCCAGGGCGTTCGCATCGACCCGGACGTCTTCGAAAGCCTCGGACCCACCAAAACCGTCCTGCTCCACTTCAAGCGCCCTGCCGAGTTCGCCGAGGCTACCCAAGTCGGCCCTGCTGATAACGCCAAGGACCCCAATCGAGTGCCCAACAAACTTCAAGCCATCGCTGACAACGCCCAAGGCCCAGTCATCGCATTCCTCGAGCAGAAGAAGGCGTCGCTGCCCAACCTCACCTGGTTCCAGCTTTGGATCACCAACCAGCTGGCGCTTACCGGAGCTGACAAGGCGCTGATCCAGGAACTTGAAAGGTTCCCCAGCCTTGACCGCATTGAGGCTGACAAAGTCGTAGCTACCATTCACGGTTAGGACGTGGATACGTACGTGGACTTCAGTGGATCCGCGGCTCGTGTACCTTCTGAATAACGCAATTTGTGATTCATCATACAGCGATTTAAGCCAAGGACTAGTTTCATAAGCTATATTTATAATCACAATTAACAATGCTTGCCATTGCAACACAACCTACATAGAAATATCGTTGTTGATGTAACATTCTGGAAATTCATCACCTTCTGTTCATGCCAAAACCGCAAAATTAAACGCCAATTTCCATTGAATTACTTGTCGTTCAGTTTATTACGTTGAACAAAAATTTTGAAAACATATTCTTGCTATTGCTAACTGTATGAAAAATGTACGCAATTCACCATCTGTTCCTGTCGAAACCACAAAGTTAAACACGCCATTCCCATCAGAGTACATTTGTCGTTAATTTGTCCATTTGTTCTGCGAAATCTGCAATATCCTGCCACGCCATAACATGACTCATTTTGCAGCGTTCAATCCATTACAAGTCAGCACAAGCGTTTTAACATTCACCAAACGTGACGGGGAACCAGGTTAACCATCCTGGCGTTTCAACCTTCTAGAAGTCGTAGAAAATGCTAGATCAGATCTAAAAATCGTTTGCCAATTTTAATGACTGAACCACAGTAAACAAGGTGGCAGTACAAGCTATCAGGGGATCCATTAAAGCCCAAACACATTATTACACTTCTAAAAACTTTCAATTTGCGGCTTCAATGTAAACTCAAGTTCCTTACTAAACGCTTGCGAACTTGCCTGGACTCAAATTCGCAAACGGTAACTGCTAAAGCTTATTTAACTGCTAATGGCTATTAATCAGGTGACATTAATTCCAATTCCTTCAATTAACCCCAAGCTACCCGCCATTACCCAACCGCAACACGCCATGCCATCTGATCCTTGACGTCCTGAAACCTTCAAGTGACCACAATCGTACAAACTTCTCCAGTATAAAAAGGCCGATCAGATCCATTCCAAATCACACCACTTGAACCAACTCTCCTCCAGCAACATGAAGGTCTTTGTAGCTCTGCTCTCCGTCGCTGCCTTGGCAGCAGCGGGTCCCATTGTCGAACCCGACGTCTTCGACGTCCTCGCCAGCGGCCCCAAAACGGTCATCGTCTCCTTCCACGGAACCCCAGTCGCCAAGATCCTCGAAGACTACTCTGCCACCAACACGGCTCGATTCCGTTCCACCGACTACGACGTCTTGCCCAGCATCCTGAGGGAAAACGCCGCCAAGTCCCAAGCCACCACCCTCTCCGTCCTCGAAGCCCGCAAGGCCACCAGGTCCTCCGGCTCCAACCACTTCCAACTATGGACCGTCAACAAGCTCGTCATCGAAGACGCTGACATGGACCTCATCCGAGTCCTCCAAGGAATCCCCGAAGTCGCGTCCATCGAAGCCGACAAAATCGTTGTTTCATCGCCCGAAGTCTTCGACTCCTACCCTGCCGGAAACCTCTCTTTGATCAACGTCCAGCAGAACAACAACCAATGGGGCGTTGATGACGTCAAGGCTCCCGATGTCTGGAACATGGGAAACAAGGGCGCTGGAGTCGTTGTCGGAATCATCGACACTGGAGTCCGCGCTTCTCACATTGCCATCAACGAACAGTACCGCCGAGACTACGGCTGGTTCGATGCCATCAACGGCCAAGAAAACGCCTACGATGACAATGGTCACGGAACTCACTGCATCGGCTCTGTCCTCGGACGCTATGGTGTTGGAGTCGCTCCTGACGCCACCTGGATCGCCTGCAAGGGTCTCTCAGCCCAGAGCGGAGGTACCAGCTCCCAGCTCCTCAAGTGCGGTCAGTTCATGTACTGCCCCACCGACCCCTTCGGCAACAACGAAGACTGCTCCAGAAGACCCAAGATTGTCAGCAACTCCTGGGGAACCAACGCCTACACCAACTTCTACAACGACATGATCAACTTGTGGGTCAACGCCGGCATGATCGGTATCTTCTCCAACGGCAACAATGGACGTCAAGGATGCCAAACTGTCGGATCTCCCGCTTCCTACGAATGGGCTATTGGAGTAGGCTCCACTAACCGCAACAACCGCGTCTCCGATTACAGCTCCAGAGGTCCCATCCCCAACGGCAGGAACAACTACATCAAGCCCGATGTTTCAGCTCCTGGAGAATCCATCACATCAGCTGATTACAGATCCGACAATGGACTTCAGACCATGAGTGGAACTAGCATGGCTGCTCCTCACATTTCCGGAATCGTCGCCCTCTGGTGCAATACCAACCCGGATTTGAACCAAGAAACCGCTTGGCGCGCTCTCATCCGCGCTACTGTCAGGACCCAGTCCTTGAACCAGCAGTGCGCCAACAAGAGAGACTCTGACTATCCCAATAACCAAGTCGGTTACGGAAAGGTCCAGGCTCCTGCCTTCTATAACTAGAAAAGTGATGTTTGAATTTCCCGCTCATTTGAGCGCAATGTAAAAGCATATTAAACTTTTTAAAGTTTGAATTTCCCGCCTTATCTGCCTGTCCTACATTGCAAGCTATCAGAGATACCACAGTTGATTGTTCTTCTGAAATATGCGCCAGGTAATCCCATCTCGATTACATCTGATCTCATTCTGCAAATCCATCACACACAACTATTGATAAACCTCACGTTTCTTATCAGTATTCAGAATCAGGTTCCCCATTTGACATTTGTTTATACCACTTCAATGTCTCTCTTGTTTGTTTGAAAACAGTATGTGAAAGCACAAGCTCCAGTTCAACTGTCTTCCCCCCTGCTCCGAACAAAGTGCAAACCCCTCAAAATGGAAGCCCCCGCTGACCCCAAACCCCCTCCGAAGTACCCAACCTCAGAGACCCGCCGGATGTACAAGAACGTCCTAGTCATCTCCATCTCGTTCACCTTCCTCTTCACCGCCTACTCTGGCATGTCCGCCCTCCAATCCTCACTATGGAAAATTGACGGCATGGGCAACTGGATGTCAACAACAGTGTACGCAACAATGGTTGTCTCCTCCCTCTTCCTCCCGAGCCTTGTAATCCAGAGGGTCACTGTCAAATGGACAATGTGCATCGCCGTCTTCGGCTACCTCACTCAAATCGCCGCCCAATACTACGGGCGCTGGTGGACACTCCTCCCCGCCAGCGCCGTCGTCGGTCTCTGCGCCTCCCACATTTGGCCCGCCAAGTGCACCTACCTCAGCCGCCTTGGCAACGAGTACTCCGAACTCACCAACGACAACCGTGAAGCCATCATCGTCCGCTTCTTTGGCATCTTCTTCATGTCTTTCCAACTCCACGCTGTCTTCGGTAACATTATATCGTCCACAGTGCTCTCCTCCTCCGTCACCGAGGTATCCGTCAACAGCTCCCTCTGTGGCGCCAACTACTGTCCCTCCACCGACCTCTCCTCCAGCTCACTTCAGGATGACACGCCCAAGCTCCACCTCCTCCTCGGCATCTACTTGGCGGTTGGTCTCTGCGCAGTTGCCTTTTTGGCGCTCTTCCTAGATCCGCTCAGCAGATATGGCGAAAACAGCCAGGAACTTCAGGAGGACGGAACCATGTCGCAGAAGCTCAAGGGTCGCCAGCTGGTCTTTGCCACTTTCAGGCAGATGAAGAAACCCTACCAAATCCTCATCATTCCACTGACCATCTGGTCAGGGCTTGAACAAGGCTTCCTCAGCGCTGATTACACAGCGGCCTTCATTACCTGCGGTTGGGGTATCGAACACATTGGACACGTTTTGATATGCTATGGCGTTGCTGATTCCTTGGCGTCCATCGCCTTCGACCCACTGATTCGGTACATTGGACGTGTTTTTGTATTCTTCTTCGCTGCTACCATCAACTTGGCCATTATTATTACCTTCCTGTTTTGGACTCCGACAACAGAGGCCAAAATTTGGTACTTTGTCATCGCAGCGTTGTGGGGGGTTGCGGACGCTGCGTGGCAGTGCGGCATCAACGCTTATTATGGAGTCCTCTTTCCTAAAGATCAGGAAGCGAGTTTTAGCAATTATAGGTTATGGGAAAGTATCGGATTTGTGATAGCGTTTGTAGAATCCAATTTAATGTGTGTCAATTCAAAACTGTATGTTCTCATAGGTTCGTTGGTTGTTGGAATGGCAGGGTTTGTGGCTATTGAAGTTAATGAGAGGAGGAGGAAGTAATGAAATTGTTCTCTGATTTTGTAAAATTAAAAATGCATATGTTTTTATTAAACCAGGTTTTTTTCAAAAATTTCAAAACTTCACGATTTAATTTAATGATGACCTGTTGGCTTACCATTGGCTTTCTTTTTCTTCTTCAGACGTTCAGATCCAAAAATCTTGTTGATCATCGAAGCTATTGCCTGCATTTGATTCCCGGATTGAGTAGCTATAATGAAAAAAAGTGTTTCAAAACTAGTAGAAGGCTCGTTCAATTTCAGATTTTTGTACCATAATCGTGGCCTGTAGCTCCAAAGACATCCCAACATCCATCGGGATTCTCGTCAAAAGGCTTCGATTGCGGAAACAACATGACAATGTTGTTCACTTCAGCCACTTGCAGGTACCCGGATCGTTTGACAAACTGGGATTTTATTAGTTTTCTGGGAAAAAAATTACCGTTCTCAAGGCTGTGAATTTTTAAAAAATCCGAAAGTCCAATCAACACACCTGTAGCCCTTACAACCATGAAGAACAACATGGAGCTTGCACTTGGAAGCATCAGAACGGCACCCCGAAGGCACATACAAAAACCCAATTTCGTCCATATACTCCGAGGCCTCAGAAGAACCGATAGCAGACACTTGGTTGAACAGAGTCAGCGGTTGAAGCTCCAGTTTGCTGGGGACTTCAAACAAGGGTCTTCAATTTCATTTTTCCGAGTTCAAAATGACTCTCAATTTTTTTAAACTTACATGCCGGTCTGTCCAGCGAATTTTGCAGTACGTAATTCAAACCTTCGAAAGCGCCGTAGTAGTTGCAGTACGAAGTGCCTACTGGATCAAGTCCTCGTTTGGCTTCTGTCGCGGATACCAGTTGCAAGCATGGGATTTCAGACTTGTTCGTTGTTGGCTACAGATTTTATATTAATGTCAATTTTATAAATGCTTCTTCAATCAATGCTCAACAGGTGTTTTATGAATCCTTACCATACTGAAGTAGCCTGCTTGGTATTTAATCAGGAAATTTTCCGCCTTGACGCCTACCGACTCGTAAAACTTTCTAGTTCTTCCTCTCACCTCTTAAAATAATTTTATAAAATTAAATGGGTTCTATACAAAGCTTAAGAGAAAAGTTTAGCTATTACCTGGCCTGACGACTTCATCGTTTCGTTGGATATGATGATAAACCCTGTGTTTCCTTAGATTTTTCAGATCATCGATATCTCCAACGACAGAATATTTCTTAGCGTCGTTGATACCTCTGGAGACGTTGTACCGCCCAGTGTTGCACTCTGTGTGTTCGAACGCTTGGCCGCGAGGGGCGCAGCGGTACCAAACTTGGGT